>MU224737.1:1447801-1474898 GCA_018584345.1 Thuja plicata | reverse complement strand
CACCTTGAATTATGGTTCAATCACAATCACCAACCAAGGAGGGAATGAATTAAATTAGATATCGGAGAAAACACTTCTGCATCCAAACCCGGGGACCTATTTTAAGTTTAGAACCCCGATAAGCTCCGAAATTGAAAGTGGGGACCAACACGTGACAGAGGTCTATGTCAACCTCATCCTTGACCTAGGTCAAGGTCAAACTCACCCTTGACCTAGGTCAAGGTTGAACTTGACCCTGACCTGAGGTTCCAGGCAGGTCGCCCAGTGATGTCTGTGAGATTCCCAGGTCAGTCGGGGACCTAGGAAGGTGATGGAACATTCTAAAATGCTGGGAAGAAGGCCTAGAGGCCTAGAGAGAGTATGATGAGGTATAGGAGGGACCACATATAGGTCCTTCCTATAAAATAGAGTCATGGAGAGGGAAACCAAGGAGAATCCATAAGATCCTAACCCTAATTTCACCTAATCATGAAGAATCAACACAAATGCATCCTAAAAGACAATCTAATATGCAAGCGCACTAAATGAAGGTGCTAAACATACCAAAATGGAAGTGCTTCCATTTTAAGATGATACAGGAATCAACCTTGAAATTAAATAAATATAATGAAAGAATAGTTGTCATGTAGCAAAGATTAGATCTAAATAATGAAATATATCATACCATGTAGATTCAATTATCTCTAAGTATGTGATCAAGAATGTTGATGCAATAGCTGTGAATCAACACAAAAACCAAAAGGAAATCATGTAAGACAGAACCTCATGTAATAGATGTTGTAATTTGCCACAATATTTGATTAGAAAAGAATAATACTTGATGGATGAATGTAGATCTCCTTCCTTGATGTCAAACTCATTTTCTTGGCCTCCAATGGGGAAAGAACCTAGATCTATGGAAGGAAATGTATTGAATGCTTGATGGAAATGAGGACTTGAATGCTTAAAAACTCTTTATGGCTTCCTTGCACTTGAATTCTTGATGGGCATGAATGCTTGATAATGTACACCTTAAATAATGGGTGCTTGCTTGCACTTGGATCTCTTGAATTCACAATAAATATATGATAGATTACATGTGTGTGTGATGTTGGTTGTGGATTATATGTATGGATTATAGGTGTCAAAGTTAGAGGAAGAGGTCTCCTTTTTATACTCATTTTAGGGCTCAAATATCGCAAGCCGAGCTCAATTAGAGATCTAGGAGAAAACCCCCAGATTGGGCCCAGAGCCAACCAAAGCACAAAGCCCTAGGACAAGATCAACATGGATGACCTTGTACAAACAAATAAAATCTTGACTAGGAATTAAGGGAGTGTGATAGAAAAGGGTGGTGAAAGCCACAATGTGCCAGGAAATCAAGGCAAATCCTGAAATCTGAAAAGGAAGGCATAGGTCCTAGGTGGGAAATGAATTATGTGGTTAGGTGAAAAATAGGAAATCATGCATAGGAGCTAAATCCAACCTCAAGCTTAAGGAAGGAGGAGGACTTATATTTGAATTGAATGTGCATTTAAGTGCAATATGAGTTCCTACCATAAGAAACACACTAAAGTAGGCTCAAAATGGTCCCAAAATGAGCACAAATTAAGTGTTTACTTTTTAAGATGGTACATTTAGCCCCCACTTTAGCGGGAGTATGAGACAAGCTCATGCTCATGGTAAAGGAAGAGCTAGAAGAAATAGAGAGATATAGTGATATGAGAATTCAAAAGAGATAAGACAACACTAAGTTTAAGAATGAAATCCCCCAAAAAAAAGAAAAAAAGAAATGAAAAGACAAAAGAAACACAAAAGTGTTAGTATTAAAATAAAACTCCAAATCAAGTAGTGAGAGAGACCTTGATCAAAAATGTCCCAATAGCCACTAATATCATATCTGAAAAGTTATTATAAGAGCACAAGTGATCACATAGGAAGAACAAGACCATCTCCAAAGATGAACGAACCCCATGGTCCAAGCTACTAGAATAACCATGAGAGAGAGAGAGAGAGAGAGTCCATCAAGCTATCAAATTGTGCTATGCTAGGTGATTCATGGGGAGAGATGAGAGAGGAAGGATAATTGATGGCCTAGAAAATTGTGTTATTCTAGTCAACTCTATCTTGAGAAATTTGAACACAAAGGTGGCTTGAAATTTTTTTTACACACCGAGCGACTATAAAAAAATGATTTGTGCACGGGGAGCTTGAAAAATGTTTCGCGCATAGGGTTGACTTAGGGGATAAGGCCCATGGAAAACAATGTCTACATGTGGATTTGTTGTCAAGTGGCTCATTTAGGTGTGTTAAGGAACACATTAGGGTTGTCATTTATGGTAACACATCAGTTATGAATGATCTCTTAGAGTGGAACATAGTTTTGGATTTAAGGCTTGTAAATATGACTAGGTCCAGAAAGTAGTTTACAGGGTACATGAGTACAATTTTGGTCAACAAACACTATATATGATGAATGAAGAGATGTGAGCTTAGAGGAATCTATTTTGGAGTATGATAGAAATTTATTTAATGTCACTTGATTTTTGGAGTTTAGATATGAAAGATATAGATGTTTGAAGTCATGCAAAGACAGTGATACAACGAGACAGGGCAGTTGAATGGTCATGATGATTGAGGGAGTGTAACATGGAATCCAAATGTGCTATGTTGGATTTGGATTGTGTATTACCTATATTTTGGTAGCGTATGATCACCGACTTTGTACTTACTTTTTGTATAAGTGTTGGTTGTATTTTTTGATGTATTTGGGAGCCGAATGGGTATGTAATAAAGTATATATATGAAGAGATTTTGAGAAGCAAAGAATGTATGTATGTGAACAGATGAATGGATGTATTATGATTTTAGAATCAGACAGATGGTGATGCAAGCTACAACTGGAACTACTTAAGCATCTTCTTTTATGTTTATTTTGATAAAACATTGTAACAGAGACATATTTATGATTGTATGAGCAATGAGCTCAGTGTATACCTTTAAAAGGGTTTTGTATTCCTTTAACAGGGAAATGTACTAATGTAATATTCAGCTCCTAACAATGACATAATACCTTTAGTGCATATTTGTGGGTACCATTCCCACTGGTTTTTCCCCTTTCCCAGGGTTTCCTCGAGAACAAATTCAAGGTGTTACGAGTTGTGTGCTTTGTGTATATATTCTTTTCATTTCACCATTTATGTGGTTAAGTTGGAATTTAATAAGTTTAAGTTTTAAAGTGTTGTAATACAGATTCACCCCCCTGAACATCCCCATAATAGGTGATAATAATCATGCCAAAGCTTCTCCTATGAATAGTGTATTCAAACTAAGGATTACTTTTCCTATCATGAAGTGCATTTGAATTGTCAACCTAGGGACATATAATTGAAATGGGACAACATGATTTGTACACTAATTCTCTCAAAGAGATGTATCACTTCTGTTGTAGGAAGGAAAAATACATAAAGAGACCTACGCTATTGCTGCAAGAAAGTAAACACACACAACTACTTAATGAAATTTACGTTGATAATTGTAAGCTCAACTTAAACCTATTCTACCAACCCAAAGAATTTACTATAATTATCCTTGCAAGTTTTGCAGGAACATACATGAGTTATAATGTTGCAGGAGGAAACAATAAACTCTACTTAAAATGTTGTAAATGATGAAAGTAACTCTAACCTATTGTAATCTAATCCAACTCCCAAGTGGGCCCCCTTGGTTGGCTTCTACTAAATCTAACATAGAATATAACTCAAAATCACTCCTTCATTATATTTCCTAAAACTAATTACATCACAATGAAAACAATGCACGAAACCAGAAAGAGTAACTTTGTTGTGAAAATGCAACAATAGTATATTATCCAACTAACTACAAACTAACAATCAAATCCCTTTATATAGAGGATTCATTTTTATTCAAAACATACAGATAAGGTTTGACTATCTCACACCATAGATAAAGGAGAATGTAACACCCCACGATAGAATGTTATAAAGACTGGATAACTGATTCAACAAAGTATTGACAGCTGAAAAAATATAGCAGAGTTATGTTCCTATATTCCATGATATGATGGTTCCTCCAATGTAGCAGGCATGTCTCGTGATGTCATACGGTTCTCCCCGTTGCAGTTGAGACTTCGTCATTTCCTCTTCAATGTTGTTGATCCACTCTCAAGCCGCTCCTCTTTTTTGGCAGGTTAGTAGCACATGCAGATATATATTCAAGTCAACTATTCAACTCAATCCAAATATTAGAACACACATTCAAATATTTATATGAAATACTGTGATAGATATATAATGTTTAGAAAAATATGTCACTACTAACTACCCATAGGCTTTGGTGGTTCTCACTGTACTTATAGCATGATCACAAGCTCAAATACTTAAAGGTTCACAAATGTCTTGGTAATATATAAAAACATAGTATAAAAATCAACATAAAATAGAGACAAATTATTGTCCCATCATCTGCCCCCCTACAAGTATAATTCTTTTCCTCAAGAATTACACTTCTTTACAATTCCCCTGAATTATCCAACCTTTGTCTTCCTTCTCCTCCTGCTCTTGAAGGTGTAGTAGAACCCTCTGGTTTTCTCCCAGAAGTCCATTTTGTAATCTTCATGTAGCTAGCCCAACTTTGTAGCATTGATGTCATATAGGGGTCATAGAATCATTGGTGGTTGAATTGTCAAGTGACACCAGAGCTCACACCTGATTTGTCTACCTAACTATATATATTTTGGTGCCCGATGAATTGTTGCTTCAAGATTAATAGGACTGTGTGGTTCTTCTTTCTTGAATACTTCTAGCAACCTATTCCATCTATTTTTGGCACCAGCCAGGGCTCTTTGAAAGGTAAAGTAGGACATCCCTTGATACTATGTACAAACCTCTTTCCTGACAATGAAAATTTTCTTCTTGGTTTCTGCTTTTATGCTCCCATAGGTGAGACTGAACCAGTCCCTTAGTAGCACATCAGGTTGACTGCTTTCAGCCCTCGAGGGTAGTGGTTCTTATTTCTCCCAGTCCCTATAATTATCTAATTGCCTTTCATTGTTGGCTTCATTGTGCATCCATGAAATTAATGGCCTTAGATGTATATCTCCAATATATAGAAAGGGATTCCACTCATTCTCCTCTAGAATAATGAAGTTGTGCAAATATAATTCACAAAGCAGGTTCTTTTGCTAGGTAGGCAGGGTTTAGTACAAACCATAGAATTCCTGAGTTGGTTTGAACTCAAAATCTATATCCTTCAAAGTCATCATCAGTTTAAATAAGGCCTACAAGTTATAATTTGATCAGCCAATTTCGATGCATGATCCATTTTCTGCTTCTGCCTATTCAATTGCTACTTCAGGTCTTCTATTTCCTCCTTTTGGTCATTGATCACTCTTTGCAATTTTTTTCTTTCTTATTTCCACAGAGTTGTATTAAAAACAAATTGATTATACAGACCAAAGAGAAGAGATTGCAAAGTAGGTGGGCCATACTCTTCTAATTGATTATTTTGTCTCCTCTTCTCTCTATATGCCTGATCTAAATAGCTGGTAAACCAAGTTCTCTGATAAGGCACTAGGGCATTATGAGAGTGCGAGTGGGCTAACTGTTAAGGCATTTGAAGCTATTCCTCATTTCCTTCTTTAACATTATGATGACTCTCTCCAGGGTCATTCTGACTTGTGGCAGGCTCATCATCACGTTTCTCATTTAGATTTTGAGAAAGATCTGGGATTTCTGGTCGAATAGGGGAATTGTCTAGAATATACTCTACATGGGGTTCTACATCAAGTTTTTCTAAAGGAACAAATTGACTATCTGGGGATACTTGAGGAATTTTTCCTCTCATCATAGGACTTCTCCATATAGGAGTCTCTGCAACCTCCATAACCTTCTTTTTACTAGCTTTCTTCAGTCTCTCTGCTGCAAGAGTAGTTGCTGCAGGAGTCAATTTCCTTTTCTTTCCTTTTGAAGCTATGGGGTTTTGTGGTTCATTTGTAGGAACTGAAGTTCCTTCACCAAATTTTCATTTTCATCTCTTCTAAGAAGAGGTAGGAATATTTCTCTTAGGAGCAGGTGAAGGTCTATTTTCTTAAATTTTTTCGGGTTCCCCTTCTTGGGTAGTTGTTTCAATAGCTGGCTCAGAGGGTGTTGCACTATCATCAATGGGTTTCTCAATGTGCTCATCTTGGGGTTGAAAGGTTTTAAGATGAACAAACTCTGACCATGCCAAGGGAGAAACTTTCCTAAGGTATTTTTCAACTAACAGTTTAATTAGGGCATGGTGAGAGACAAAATTTGTATTCCCCTTCTGGGTCTCCTCGGCATTAATACTTAGCATATTATATAGAAATTTGGGAACATTTATTGGAAGACTATGCCTTACATAACTAAGTAATTCGAAATGATGTGTGTAAATGAGAAAATCTTCCCTCACAGGCCAGGTACCTTATAATGTGCATTGTCATCTCGTTGAATGGTGGAGGAAGTGACATGCATTTGCATCCTTGCTTGTTTATCTCTAATGGAGGGTTTATAGGAATAGTAAAGTGGGCTCAAGCTGACCTAGCGTCATCCTCATTGGGATAATGTTCCCCAATTGTTGGCAACCCAATTACTTCTGCTATATGTTCCTCTGTTGTGACAACCATTAAACCCCATACGATTTCCTTTCCCCCCTCAAATGTACTCATAAATTATGCTACTAGATCCTCATCAAATTTTGTCAATTGCAGGAAATACCCCAGCCATCCACACACATTGAATCTCTAAACTGCTTCAATATCCATGAACAGAACACCATGAATCATGGGCTCATGGCACATCAACTACCCTTCCATTTGTTCCAAATGCTTCCTTCAAATTTTTGTTGTAATTTGTCAATTTGTCAATTTCCTCTGCTCTACAATTTCCAAATTCCTTATTCCCTTTTGAATCACCCTGAATTTAAGCTTTCAAACTTCACTTCTTGAAACTATAGATTTTTTTCCTTGCAATATTTCTATTGTATTTGAACATAAGCAATAATGACACTTTTATAGAAGTAATTATAACTTTAAGTGCAAGTTTTCACATAGTTTAATTATGTCCTTTAAGGGTCATGTCAAGTCAGAAAATCTGGGATTATTTGGGAATTATGGTATGATACTTGTGCGAGAAATTAAAAGGGCTTAATGAAACAAGGCACAAGTATAGATTTGATTTGATAGGTAATATTACGAGAAATGATACAGACAACTAGAAATGACATGAAAACTTAATACACTTACCTGCCCCCTACAAAATTAAGACAGGTGTACACACTTGTCACACTTGGCACGGGGTAAGAAACTGGTGTAACGCCTTAATTAGAGATTTATTGTAGTATTAGATATAATTACCAAAATCGATGTGCTGAAATTGGAAAGAAAGTGAAAAGTTGTACATGTCATTCAGTTGTCACATGTGTGAAAAAGGTGGCGAGAGCGGAACAAGTGTGATAGATGCATGCATCAACTGATGTGGCTCTTATTTGAAACATAGAAATATGGAAAGAGGTGATGAAGTGGAGGATGGGTGGGTGGAAGGTAGAGAATTTGAATGGGTTGGAAATAAGAATATATAAAATGAATGAAGAATGGAACTTCATTTGAAAATGAAGTTTTTATTATGTGCATACACGAAGTTATATTATGTTGAAGCTATAGGAAGAAGGTTTGCACCCTCTACTGCAGGAAGTATTACATGTTGTGTAATGTAGTTGTATCTCTTAATTGCAATAGGAAGTCACCTTTGGTCTTGGGCTGATGATAGAAATGAAGTCGATGCCCATTGACCAATAGTTTGAAATGCACTAGATCAATAGTTGTCAACTAGACTGCTCTATTGTCGAAGACATGGTCTATTTCATATGGGCCCAACCATCTTGTTTGTATCTTGCCCGGTGTCTCTTGGAATCTGGAATCATATAGTAATGTCCAATCACCTACTTGAAGCTGTTTGTTCTTAATATGGGATTCATGTCATTTCTTCCTTTGTTTATGTACTATCTATGTGCGCTCCAATGCAGATTTTCTCATTTAATCCAAGGAGTTAAGATGTAGCAAACGGTCTCGTTGTGCTGCAAGAAGGTCAATGTTTAATTCCAGAGTAGTACGCAATGTTTTGTGCTCAAACTCAATTGGAAACATGGCTTCTTTCCCATACAGTAATTCAAATGGAGTGAATCATGTGGTTGTCTTCCATTTGGTTTTGTATGCCCAGATTGCTTTTGAAAGTCGGTTTCTCCAGTCATGGCAGTGCAGGTGAACTATTTTTGTTAGAATTGCTTCAATTTATCTGTTGGTGACTTATGCCTGACCATTGGCTTGAGGATGGTAGGGAATGGACTTCCTATGTTTGATATTGTATTCTTTGATGAGTTTTGTGACTAGGTTTGATGTGAATTATGCTCCCTAATTAGTTACAATCTCTCTTGGCACACCATAATGGGTGAATATTTATTCATACAGGAACTCTGCTACCTTATGATCACATGCATGCTTCATGGCCTTCACTTCAACCCATTTGGTTAGATAGTTGGTGCATACCAAAATGTAGGACTTTCCATTAGATGGAGGGTATATAGGACCAATAAAATCCATGCCTGACTTATCAAATGGTGTTACAACCACTTGTGGATGTAAAGGAATTTCATCTAATTTTTTTGGATGGACCATCCTTTGGCATTTATCACATTTTCTGGTATAATTGGTTGCATCTTTGTGAAGTGTGGGCCAGTAATAACCTGTTGTTAAGATTTTCAAAGATGTCCTCTTAGCTGCAAAGTGTCCTGCATAGGGCTCATCATGACAAGCATGGAGGATATCATATGTTTCATCTTCATGTACACACCTTCTCATGACTTGTTCTAGACCAGTATAGAATAATGTATTGTCAATCCAAGAAAATTGAGAAATTTTCTCAAAAAGCATTCTTTTGTCCTTAAGAGAGAAATGTGTAGGCATCTTGTCAGCTGCAAGGTAATTAGCTATATCAGCATACCATGGACACTTGACAGCAATATGGAACAAATTTTCATCAGGGAATGTATCATCTATCATAGAAGTATCATTGTCAGCATTCTGGAGTCTAGATAAATAATCAGCTACAACATTTTCTTTCCCTGGCTTAACAATTATTGTGATGTCAAATTCCTGCAAAAGAAGAAGCCATCTTGTTAGCCTTTCTGTGATGGCAGGTTTGTTCATAAGATATTTGGTTGATGCATGGTCAGTATGAACAAAAATTGGATAGCCTATTACATAATGAAAGAATTTATTCAAAGCATAAACCACTGCTAGTAATTCTTTTTCAGTAACTGTATAATTTAATTATGGCCCATGTAAACTTTTGCTAATATAGTAAATAGAATTTTCAAGGTTATTAGACTTTTGTCCTAAGACAACACCTATTGCAAAGTCAAAATTATTTGTATTTATGTGGAATGGTAAAGACCAATACGACCCTCTAAGTACTGGTGCAATTGTCAGAACAGACTTGAGTTGCAGGAAGGATTCCTCACAAGCTGATGTCCATGCAAACTTGGCCTCTTTTGTAAGCAAGGTGTATAGTGGACTAGTTATCTGACTAAAATTTTGGCTGAAGCACCTATAATAGCTAGCATGTCCTAAAAAGGATCTAACATCATTTTTCTTAGTAGGTTTAGTCAATGTAAGAATTACCTCAATTTTCGCAGGGTCTACTTGGATGTCAGCTTGTGAGATGAAGTGTCCTAGCACCACTCCTTGCATTAGCATGAAACATTTCTCACTATTGAGGAACATGTTTTGTTCTTGACATCTGATCAGCACTTTTACCAAGTTCTTCAAAGCTTCCTCAAAAGTAACACCAAATGTGGTGAAATTGTCCATGTATATTTCTATGCAATCATGTGATATATCAACAAAAATGTTGATTACGACCCTTTGGAAAGTGGTTGGTGCATTACATAAGTTAAAAGGTAACATAGAATATGCATATGTTTCCCAAGGACATGTAAATGTTGTCTTCTCCTGATCCTCTAGAGAAATGTTAATCTGATTATAACCACTATATCCATCAAGAAAAGACAAGTACTTCTTACCAGATAAGGTGTCTAGAACTTGATCAATAAATGACAAGGGAAAATGGTCTTTCTTTGTTGCATTGTTCAATTACCTATAATCTACACATATTATCCATTTACCCCCCTTTTTAGGCACTATGATAAAAGGTGATATCCATTTACTGTTAGAGATTGGATAAATAAAACTAGCATCCAGCAACTTGTGTAGCTCAGTTTTTACAATTTCTCTTGAGGATGGGTTAATTCTTCTCTGAGGTTGGAAGAGTGGTAGACTACCTTCATTGATGTATATTTTGTGTGTGCATAGCTTTGGTTTCAAACCTTTCATGTCTCCATAGTCCCAAGCAAATTTTTCATGTTTACAAAGGAGTTGAGTTAACAATGTCAATTGTTGTGGTGACAGTTTACTGTTAACATGAAGATTGTGACCAGGAGAGAGTTCCACATTAGTTTTCAGTTCTAGAATTGATACCTTAGATATTGGACTTGTATATATCTCATAGGTTAGTAATTGATGGATAACATCAGGTTCTATTGGAAGAACATAGTTCTCATAGGTAGACAACTATAAACAGAGCTTTCAGAAATATCTTTTTCTATGACATAATCATTGGTAAGTATAATTTGAATCACATCATCATCTTCTTGAAATTTTAGGAAGGATTTTCTATGTAAAATTATTAGTTGAGAAATAGAGTTTAGCTCTTCTTCCTCATCTCCCAAATCTGGCAACATAGGAGTACTCAAATCTGGTCGGGGCTGGGCAGGAGGATATAATGCTAGCTTCTTGATTGCTTGGACATTTGAAATTGTCATGTTACCTTATCTCCAACTAATATTAGCATCAATAGTGGCTAACCAAGGTCTTCCAAGGATAACTAGATAACCAACAAAATTTACCTTAGGTGATAATATCAGGAAGTCAGCACGATATTCCCAGGAATCCAATGTGACTACTATATCTTCTACGATGTCATCTGGGGCGACAGTGGAACTATCTGCAAGTTGTAAGACTGTTGGAGTGCTTCTCAATCCCTCTATACTCAACCTATGCATGGTATCCTTAGTCATAAAATTTATGACTACTCCCAAATCTACTAGAGTTTTCTTCACAAACTAGCCATTAATTATAAGATCAACAACTGGGCTTCCTAGGTTAGACTACTTTGGAATGACTATCTTTCCCAACATAATATCTACAAGTTGACCTATAACATGTACTGTTTGGGGATCCTTTTTCTTATGTCCAAGATTTTTGAGGAATGCTTCTTTAATAGCTTTTCCATAAAGAGGAACTTCTTTGATAGCTTGAAATAGTAGAATCTAGATATGCATGTTTTTCAATTGGTCAAGGATATCAAATGGTGTTTCTTCCTGGGATAAAGGTTTTCCCATGCTAATAAGTGTTAGAAAGGGAGGATTAATTGAGGTGAAAACATCATTTTGACTTGGTATATCAGTTGGTTGGATAGTATTTGAAAAGTGGTTTCTGGAACTAGTGTTGATGTTGCAAGAATGTCTGGAACTTACGTTATAACAGGAGGTTCTGGTGCAGGTAGGGTAGTACCAAATCTCAAGTGAATATTAGATATCTCTAGTGCATAGGAAGGGTATTGTTGAGTATCATTAGCATACATTGGTTGTTGTTGTTTCTTGCTGTTAGGATTGGGTTGTGGCTGAGTAGGTAATTGGGTCGGCTTTGGAGTAGGACTCGTGGCTTCAAGAGGTGGCATTATTACAGGTTGAGACACTAGAAGTGGTAAGGGTGGATATCTAGGATTTTGATTAGGCCATTATTGAGGTCCTCTCCATTGGTTATATGGTTTCCAATTCCCCTTTGGTGGTTGCCATTGATTTTGAGGCTGTGGCAACTGGTTTTGAGGTAGTGGCCACTAGTTTTGCTATTGGTTAAGCCACTTGTTTTGCTGAGTATTAGGCCAAGCATTGTTCCAAGAAGATTGGGAGTACTGAGAAGGGTTTTGATAATTCTAGTTCTGCCATTGATTATTATAAGGATTAGAAAATTGCAAAGGGTCCTGAGGCATACCTTATCTTGAATCCCATGGCCGACATTGAGCAAAAAAGAACACTTGCTCGTCATCTTCGTCTATTTTCATGTACTTAGTAGGAAGGTGTTGGTTCTCCAAATTTGTCACCAGCTTGCACCCACAATCTTTATTTTTCTTGTGGCAGTGAGAATAGTACTCAGCTAGCTGTGCTTCAACATCTGCGTGCTTCTTCTTAGCAGTCATTGTATCTAGGTGTGTTGCAACATCATTGATGATATCTTGCTTGAAATTTGACAGCATGTTTGAGATTTCTAGCTTAGAAATGCCCGAGTTGTTCCCCTTAGCAAGTGTAGACTGAAATCCTCTGCCCTTCTTTACCATTGATCTTGAATAGTTGAGGCAGATTTTCTTAAGATAATCCCACAAAGATTGGGATATATCTCCTCCATCCATGAGGTCCAATGCTTCCATGCAGCTATCATTTACTCCCCTCAATAAAATGAGGTTCTGTGAATCTTCCTCCAGCACATGTTGTGGATTCTTCTATAGGTTATACAAGAAGCATGAAACATAATCTTCCAGAGTTTCATCTTCCTTCTGTGACATTCAAAAAATTTAATCTCCTCTTGGGTCATCCCCCTTGCAATACTCTTTATATTTTTGCAGAAGCAAAGTTTGTGTCTCATCCCAGCTGGTTGCTACATTAGCTCCTAATCCCATAAACCATCATAGGGCGGACTCCTTCAATGTTGCTGGAAACAACTTGAGCTTGTGGCCATCAATGTTGTATTCAAAGCTTCAACAAAAAATGTCAAACTCAAACAGAAAGGTGTCAGGGTCCTCAGTTATTAGGCCATAGAACTTTGCAAGTGAAATAGTGGGTATGTTTTTTAGGTTAGTATTGTTGATAAGGCTAGGAAGAGGAAATGGAAAGGTAGGTTGTGCCATTACTGGAGGTATTTGGAAATGGAGTTGCTGCTAGAAAGGAACATTAGCTAGAAGACTATGAACGACAGTCACACTTGGAATGGAGTTGTCAAGAAAACTGACCAAAATTTCAGCAAAAGGTTGAAGGCCAACTGGATCAAAAGGCACTACTTTAGATGAAGGTGTTGCGGTAAATTTAGGACTTGCGTGAACAAAATGTAATTCAACTTCTTAAAATTCTTCATTCAGATTAACAGATTCTCTTGGAAGGAATCTGCCATGGTCATCTCATCTTCTTCCTCTTTGATGCATGCAAGTAATTACGTAAACTTGTGAAGCAAGTTTAGGACTACAAACTACTATCTAGAAAATGGAGAACTATCTAAAATTGAAAAATGACTCAATAAGGTTTTCATCTTGACATCATCCTTGAAAGTGGCACCAAAAATGAACATGCCCACAATAGGTAATAATAATCATGCCAAAGCTTCTCCTAGGAATAGTGTATTCAAACTAAGGATTACTTTTCCTATCATGAAGTGCATTTGAATTTTCAATCTAGGGGCGTATAATTGAAATGGGACAACACAATTTGTGCACTAAGTCTCTCAAAGAGTCATATCACTTCTGCTACAGGAAGGAAAAATACATGAAAGAGACCTGCGCTATTGCTACAGGAAAGTAAACGCACACAACTACTTAATGAAATTAATGCTGAAAATTGTAATCTCAACTTAAACCTATTCTATCAACCCAAAGAATTCACTGTAATTATCCTTGCAAGTGTTGTAGGAACATACATGAGTTATAATGCTACAGGAGGAAACAATAAACTCTACTTAAAATGATGTAAATTTTGAAATTAAATCTAACCTAGTATAATCTAATTCACTTCCCAAGTGGGCCCCCTTGGTTGGCTTCTGCTAACTACTAACATAGAATATAACTCAAAATCACTCCATTATATTTCCTAAAACTAATTACATCATAATGAAAACAATGCACGAAACTAGAAAGAGTAACTTTGTTGTGCAAATGCAACAATAGTATATTATCCAACTAACTACAAAATAACAATAAAATCCCTTTATATAGAGGATTTATGTTTATTCAAATCATACAAATAAGGTATGAATAGTTTATGCCATAGAGAAAGGAGAATGTAACATCCCATGATAGAATGTCACAAAGACTGGATAACTGATTCAAAAAAGTATTGACCGTTGAGAAAATATAGCAGAGTTATGTTCCTATATTCCCTGAGATGATGGTTCCTCCAATGTAGTAGGCATGTCTCGTGCTGTCATAATGGTTCTCCCCGTCGTGGATGAGACTTCATTGTTTCCTCTTCAATGTTGTTGATCCACTCTCAAGCCGCTCCTCTTTTCTGGGAAGTTAGTAGCACATGCAGATATTTATTCAAGTCAACTATTCAATTCAATCCAAATATTATAACACACATTCAAATAGTTATATGAAATACAGAGATGGATATATAATTTTTAGAAAATATGTCACTACTAACTACCCATAGGCTTTGGTGGTTTTGATTGTACTTATAGCATGTTCAAAAGTTCAAATACTTAAAGGTTCACAAATGTCTTGGTAATGTCTACAAACAGAGTATAAAAATCAACATAAAATAGAGACAAATTATTCTCCCATCACCCCCCCCCCCCTCAGTATTACTTANTCCCCCCCCCCCCCCTCAGTATTACTTAATCCTAACAATTGGTATTAGAGAAATTGGCCCTTGGGGGAGAAAGTCTAACATTTTAAGGGAGAACAAGATGGATTCAAAAAATTTGGAAGAAAACTTTGAAGCAACACTTGAAGACCTTGATAAGGCTAAAGCCAAAAATGGTGACTTGAAATTCAAATTGAGAAGAGCAGAAGGTTTCATCAAGAAACTGAAGGAACAACTTGAACTATCTAGGAGTCAGAGACAAGATCTTATGGATAAGATAAAAGAGGATTCAGACAGTGATACATCAGATTAGTTAAAATAGCTTGAACAAGAGAAAGATACTTTGACGCTTGATCATTAAACTACTTCTTTTCAAATGGCTCAAGAGATTAAACAGGTAAGGGATGAAAAAAAAATTTGAATAAACCTTAAAATGTGCTAATATTCAGATGGGACAAATACATATTGAACTTGATGACTACAAGAACAAATATATGGAATTAGAGAAACACAATCAGATCATAAAAGGAGAACTTATTGAGGCTAAGAAACATATTGAAAAACTTCATATGAGCAGTGATAAGATTTATGAGCAGAGAGATAGAAAAAACCTAAAGGAGACATGACTGGAGTTGGCTTCAATGAAGCTGGAATTTCAAAGACTCGGGTAGAAAAATCTGAAGTGAAGATTGATGAAGAAAGACCTAATCATGAAGAGCCTAGAGAGTATATCAAACCTTTAAGAGGTAGATGTTTTGGATGCAACAAGATTGGACACATGAAGAGAGACCGCAGAGGTAAAATTCCTTACAAACCCTTTTCTGGCTATTGTTTCAATTGTCATGCATATGGACACAAGAAGGCAGAATGCATGAAACCTAATCAATCAAGAACCAAGTAATATTACATTAGAGAAGGGAAATTAGCTAAGATCACATGTTACAAATGCAATAAATTTGGGCACATCACAAAGTATTATAAGTTGAAAATTAATCATAACATACCACCTCCTACATGCTATAAATGTAATAATCTAGGACACAACAAAGTTTTTCTGATACAATAGAACTAAGAACAGAAGTGGACCTCCAAGTAGTGTTGAAAAGAAGAATATTGGCGATGCTGGTAAGAGTATTGCAGACTACATGGATGAATTTAACGATCGTTCCTCCATGTAGTTTTGAAAAGAATAATATTGGCGATACTGGTACGAGTATTTCAGACTGCATGCATGAATTTAACAATCATTTTAGGAAAGAAGGAGATATGAATAATGATAAGGTATGGAAGATAAAGGAACCAAGTGAGGAAAAGGTTTAGGGAGAGTCAGTAGATGCTATTGAGTTTTCTCCCAATGCTAACATTACTACTTCAACCTAGATGGCCAAGCATGGCCTTAGGGGGAGCATTGGAAAGAAACATTAGAAATCTATCCAGCCCTTGATTATGATTAATAAGCTCTTGCAAGCTTAGGGAGAGTATGTATAAATGTTATGGAACATATATCTATGATCACATAGCTTTATAGTCTATATCATGTGATCACCAAATTTTTAGTTGAATGGATCATTTGCATAAATAATTTTATGGGGAACTGTGTCATTTCTTTACACAATGAAGTATAAGGACAATCAAAGGAACTCATCTAATCATCATTCGAAGAGTAGAGCTAAACAAGAACATAGATTTGAGCAAGAAGATCAAAGAAGCTAGTGCATTAAGCGATTGGACAAAGCTTTAACAAGGTTTTTTATTCCTTTAATAGAAAAATGTACTAATGTAATATTCAACTCCTAATAGGGACATAATACTTTTAGTGCATATTTGTGGGTACCATCTCCACTATAGTTTTCCCTTGGCCAGGGTTTCCTCAAGAACAAATTCATGGTGTTATGAGTTGTGTGCTTTGTGTATATGTTCTTTTCATTTCAACATTTATCTCGTTAAGTTGGAATTTAATAAGTTTAAGTTTAAAGTGTTGTAATACTAATTCACCCCGTCTAAGTATTACTTAATCCTAATAGGATCCAATAAACAAAAGAAATTGCATATAGTACAAGGGATGCCATATGTATGCCCTCCTCTTTATGATGGCAAATTAGGTGACATCATCAGGAGAGAGAATTAAGGATACCCATGCCCAACAACAAGAAGATATCCTTAAAGCAATAATGTATGTCATAAACTCAGCTAAGAGAGTTGGCTCTTAAAGCAATAATGTATGTCATAAACTCACATAACTTTATAGTCTATATCATGTGATCACCAAATTGTTAGTTGAATGGATCATTTGTATAAATAATTTTATGGGGAACTATGCCATTTCTTTACACAATGAAGTATAAGGACAATCAAAGGAACTCATCTAATAATCATTTAGAGAGCAGAGCTGAAGAAGAACAGAGATTTGAGCAAGAAGATCAAAGAAGCTAGTGCATTGAGCGATTGGACAAAGCAGAAAATTACATAATCAACAATCAAAAGGTATTTAGATCACTCACAAACTTGTGAATATAGATACACTGATGATATTTGATGTCGTTGAGAGACCTAGATACAAGTTTAAAAGACATCCTTGCAAATCCACTAAGGATGATTCGGAAGGTGCATTTTTGCAAACTCCCTATGAAGTTCTTCATGTAGAGGATATTAGGGCTTATATCCATTGCAAGTATGAATCCTTAAGAGATTTTGAGATCTCCAAGGAAATGAAGGACATGATTAAATGGGATGGAAAGTAGAAGGATGATTTTTCTCATCTTGAGAATCTTAGCATAATGAAAATGATAGAATTGCGTGAGTTTGATGAAGAAGAATTGTTTAAAATCTTCTTGAGTAGAGTGCATGACCAATTCATTTGGATTGGTGAGCTTCATGTCAAGACTTGTATTGATTTTATCCATGACATGCTTGGTCTAGATAACTCTAGAGCCATTCCTATTGTAGAGAAAAATACCAAGTAGGTAAAAAACCTAACTCACTCGAAATGGGATTAGCGGGCAATGAAAATAGTTGACATCTTCCAGCATGATGTTAGACTAGTTGTGATAATTCTTGGATACAAACTTCATTATAGAAGTTGACCTAACTCAGTTTCTAATAGTGTTATAATGATGCCATATAAGATGATAAAGGAAAATTTCAAGTATAACTCATGCAAAGTTCTTGCACAACAGTTCATATAGAATGTGAAACAAATAAAGAGAGATAGAACTAAGGCATTCATATTTGGATCACTTTTGATATATATGTATATACACATTGTACATAAGTTTCTGAGTATGCACCCTAGAGCTTGGAAAGATAATGAACCCACTGGTTTACAAGTATCAAATAGCTATAGAAGACATAATAGCACATGGGTAGATGGAGAACTATTTACAATGATCAAAATCCTATAGAGAGAGATGAAACAAAGAATGAGGATACCAGAGGAAATGGTAGAAATTACAATGAGACAATATGTTTCATGGTTGAAAATGATTATGTTTGTTTTGAGGAAATTGACCCGAGGATGAAGTGGTGTTACCCTATGGGGTATGAAGTGAGTAAATAAGTATTAACTATGCAAGTTGAGCATATAATATCTTTAGAGTTGGATTCATCAGAGGAAAGATGGGGTACATATGAGGATAAATCCTCTAAGATCAGAGAAGAAAAAACAAGGACAACCAAGAGGAAGAAAATTGAAAAAGTTGTAGATACTCTAGTAGGTAAAGATGGCATTACTAAAGAAGAGATGAAGGAGATAAGAAGGAAGATGAATGAGAGAGAATATAGAGTGGTGAGATTTTCCCCTACAGATCTTCCACTTCTAGACACTAAGAAGACTTCTAGTCCACCCTCTACTATGGCAGAAGTACCTATAGAGACATCGTGGACTGTGAAGGTTGTAGAAACCCATACGAAGAGAACAAGATCCTCTAAACAAAGCTCCCCACCCAAGAAATAGAGGACATGTGAAAAAAATAAATCAGATATAGATAAGGAAGAAGAGAAGAATAAATAAGCAGAAGAGAAGAAATCACAAGACAAACATGTGAGCAGACAACTCTGGAAACCTGACCTGAAAATGATGGAGAAAAGAGTTCTGGACCAAGGAAAGTTAAACCAAGTAAGAAAATTTATGACATATATGATTCTAATGATCAAATAATTATAGAAGGTATTTTGATTAAGCACATGTTATTTTTCAAGAAGAATCTTTTAGAGATGGTTGGAAGCATTCCTCAGTATTTGTATGATAAACTTGAAGTGAGGAAACAGTTAGCACTTCAAGAAGATGATCAAATTAGGGTTAAAGCTATTGAAGAGATATTACTAGTAATATCATATGGTAAGCATAAAATAATTATGAATGCACTGAAACCCATGTTAAGAACTAAGTCCAAGATGATCAAGATAATGGCAAGAGAGTATGATGAGTTAATTGAGGATACTCACAAGGAAATAGACAAAATTCTTATGAAAGATGAACTTGAGAAGCTCACGCCTCCTAGACCTAAGGCTACTAAGCCTAAAGCTATCCTAAGGGGAAGGTCCTCCAAGCCTTCAATAATCAACATTGATTCACCTAAGGATGGAGAGGATAATAGTCAATTTGTTAGTACAGTAAAGCAACTGGATTTCTTTGTCATTGGTGTGCTTGTTGTTTTAAACACCTTGCTAGATACAGATGATCCTTTTGAAGGAAACAATGACACTATGCCAAATTTTGATAAATGAAAGGTAAAATATACTAAGGGATAGCCCTCTACGATTTAATAGAGAGAGAGAGAGAGAGAGAGAGAGAGAGAGAGAATTATTGAGTTTGTGAAGGAAACATAGAGTAAGGCTAAAGTGAAACAAGAAATAATGACACATGTTTCTTCAACCTTATTGTTGGCAAGTGGAGAGAGACCATTGAGTACAGATGTGGAGAGTGTGGATGAATATGAGTTGATGAATCTATCTTACATCACATTTGCAAAATCTAAGGAGAGATCAAAGCAAAAAATAGAGAAGAAGTCAAGGGTATTGGACAGGGCAGTTGATACCGTCAACAAACTCCTACCTATACCTCTTACTTTCCATGGAAAGGACACTACAAAGAACTTGAACACGACATTGGATGACTTTGATAGTCACTATGAGTCCTTAGAGAAGATCGCAAAAGAAAAAGCAAAACATAAATACTTAGAAAAGAAGTTAGAGGAAGTATGCAAGTCTATTTCATGGGACTCTTAAAAAATAAGTTATTGTATAAACCCTATCAGACATCTTAAGAACATTGAGGACATAATAGAAAATGATAGATAGACTCTAGATAAGCTGACACACAGTTGTGAGACCTCATAACACACTGTATTAGAGTTATACAAAGAAGTGTCCAGACTATTGGACAAGTTGAGTGTGTTGGAGATAGAGAAAGGAAGATTTATGGGAAGATTTGGTACGCTGAAGAGTTTGATTACTCCTAAGTTATCAATTCTTGAGATACACCTTTCGGACATGAAGAAGACAACATAGGCTCTCACTGGGTACATGCCTACTGAGTTAAAGGCACCAAAGTCATCTTCTTTTGCACTGAATGGACTGATTCATGTTAGTCATATATTGGTAAATACTTGGAGTACGGAAGTAAAGATCTTGGAAATCTCTTTCCAAGATGTGCTTAAAATGGTCTAAATTTTTGGTAAGCAGTTGTATCAATTTTGTCATGTATTCTAAATTTTTGTATACCTTTGTCATTGATGTCAAAGGGGGAGAAGAGAAGATATGAAAAATGTACAAAGGAAAGATAGAGAAGATAATTTGGAATAGTAAATATGTAAAGGAGATAAAGAAGTGTAATGCATATTATTTTTGATATTGACACTTAGTCATTTTTCACTAAGTATTGTCATCAATGCCAAAGGGAGAGATTTTTGGCAAGTGTATCATTCAGGAGTGTTCGTCAACACACTAGGTTTGTCATTTATGGAAACACATTAGTTGCGAATGATCTCTTGGAGTGGACCATGTTGGAGCTCTAAATTTTTGTTAAAATTTAGAGTCTTATATAGTGATAAAACTCTACAAAATGGCATCCTAAACTCCATGCCCAATAATCAATGATATGATGGAGCACATGAAATGGGATACAAAAATATATTAATTTTCAATTAAAAGTTGAGGGATTAAGGAAGGAAGTTCTATGACAGGATCAATCAAAATTCTGTAAGTGAAGATTTTAGATATGCTTGAATTTCGACCTTCCGTAAAGATGATGTCGACAAAGAATGAAAATGATCAAATATTGAAAATCTAAAATAGACCTAGTTTGGAAAATCAAATTTCCTATCTTCAATAAAAATATTATGTTCATACAATCTATTTTGGATTTTCGGTCAAAGCCAAATCTAAAAGATAGGTAGTTATTAGTTAATTTGTTGATTAGTTTTTTTAAAAGAAGTTTTAAAATTTTAACATAGGGTGGTGTCTCTTCACCCTAAAGGGGTGTGAAAAATATTCATCCACATATATATGTGGTGTAAAATGTAAACAAAGAGGAACAATAAGATACAATATTTTACGGATTGGGTAGTTGGATCAACAACTTGTAACATGAACTTGGATGTACCATTTTTTAAAATCAATAAAGATAAGTGCTTTTTCTTTAATATGTGGGAATTGATTCAATTTCATTTTTGATTAGTCCCTTGGATAAAATCTTTTGATTTTCTTCAAATTGATAGTTATATGTTGCATACTTTTGATTAAATTTACAACTTTATTATTAATTGGTCTTTTCATCTTGCATGGTTAAATTCAATTGATTTGTGGCCATAATCAATCGATCTGTCATTTGAAAAGTTAAATTCAACTGGAATAGCTGTAAATTTATCTTGAGATATATGTTCATTTGAACACCTTTGAAGTGATTTGTTTCTTGCAAATAGTCTCTGAGGTTGTACGTAGGGTTGGGATGATTTTGACTCTATTGCCCGTGATAGAATAAGGCACTGATCTATTCATTAATTGGATTACGGTTATTCAGTTTATTGTTTAAAGTTTTGTGACATCCTATCCATCTATTCTTTTCCACTTATAGATATATTTTCTAAACATTCCTTCAATTACTCAAAGTATTTTAGTTTTGCAGTCTATAGTATATTGTGTTCAAGATGATTTCTTTCAAGTTCCTTTTTCCATCCTTGAGAGAGAAGTTTTGGAGTGTATTCTATCTGTTATAAAAAGCCTTAAGACTTGAAGGATAAGTTTAAGGTATAGGCTTACCAGCCTTGGTTCTACAGAGCTAGAATTGTAGAAAGTTCAACCTTGCCTCGGTTGAATCTTGTTAGTTGGTCAAATAATTTGGGTTTCCAAGCATTGGATTGGCATGTCCATAGGAAATCCAATCTATTGATTCCAGAACCAATAGATTGGTGACTTTGGCAGGGAGTTGTCTATGAAAGATAACATTGAAGATTACCTAGAAGCTCTGGTGATATATTTAAGACTCTACTAGGAGAAAGAACTTAGAAGAGAGTAAGTATTTTCCTTCTGAAAATAAGGTGGTGACTCTATTTAATAAAGTATTTCAGTTGGTGACTCTACTGAGGGAGAAAAATCAAAAGGAGATGGTAGATATTTTATCCAAATGTCTCAACCATTTCAGAGAAAACTTTTTATTCTAGATTACATCAGGCCATTGGATTTCAGCAATCTTGATTATAGACCTAGTAAGTTACCTCCAAGACTTTCACAACTTGTACCGAAGTTCCATGGAGATGGGGATGAATCATCACTACAACACTTGGATGCATTTTACATATTTATAGAAGGCTGTGAGATTTGCGTAGAGGATCATGTGATGAATTTATTTGTCAATACTTTAAAAGACTATGCGAGGGAAGCATATGAATGATGTGGAAAAAAGTCTTGTTACTGCTACAGAACCAGCTTGGCTCTGCTCTGAGATCTTTCTCATAGATCTCTTAGGGTGTTCACAACCCTAAACTGAGGTAAGTCACTCTCAAATTTACCTCTTCTTCAAGACTCAGTCCCCATCGAAATGCTTTTCATCTTCTTCTTTCTGAACCTACACAAATAGATTTATTCTACTTGCTTATTCAATGTTTTCTGAACATTGCTTTCATTCTCTTCCCTAGCCGGACTATCTCCGAGATCGCCTAGGGTAAGATCACCATATTTTTGTTGTTGCTTCTCCTACAGAAAACAAAAAGTAAACTATGTACAAGGGCTCCTCTCGAGTTCCATCCCAACACATGACTCTCACCATGGATTCAGGAATCTCGAGGGGCCATTACTGCTTGCAACCCAGAACAGGTGAAGAACTAAAAGATTACAAAATAGAAAATAAAATAACTAATCTACTTGCATGCAAAATGAAAAATAAACTTGATATTCACTAAACACACACTCAGTAACTTCTCATTACTGGAAACAACACGAAACAGTACAATAATCTGCAACTCTACCACATTTTCTGTAGCTTCTCCTCTTCTTTTATCCCTACTCTCTTGATCTCCCCAAATGAAGGCTTGGGATGTTATTAATAACCATCCTCTCAATGGAATGACCCTAACTGTCCACATATTTTCAAGCATCTCTTCAGGAACCGTTACAACTGACCATACTGTCCATAAAAGACAAGATCCACTTTTCACGGGTCGTTACGACTAACTTTACCGAGCAATAGTAACATAAAACCGACCACCAGTCTAAATTAACTGGCAATGTTAACTGACAGTATTAACTGAAATAGTGTTAATTAACATAGTGTTAATCGACACAGTGTTAACTGACACAGTGTTAACCGACACAGTGTTAACTGACACAGTGTTAACCGACACAGTGTTAACTGACACAGTGTTAACTGACACAGTGTTAACTGAAAATCAAGAAACCAACTAAGAAACCTAGCTAGACATGGATTGACATAGTCATATCCATCTTATGGAAAAAAAATGACCTTCTAAGGTCCACACAAACTCTCCTGACTTGGCTAGAGTTAGTACATGCCAGAAATAAAGAGTTAATGGTTTGAGCCAGGTGTGCTCCTACACCATACTCCCCCAAACAAAAGAAAGGTTAATCCATCCTTGGATTGAGAATGTTTGGATCAATGCCCAACCTCTTGAAGTCTATTTCTCTGATCCAAGTAGCATCAACATCTTCTTTTTCATGTCATTTGACAAGGTGCTCTATACATTCTTTGTTCCTAGTCTTCTTGTAGACCCTTGAGTCTAGTTTATTTTCAGCTGTCATAGATGGAGTAGGGGTTAATTTTAGATCTTTTACCTCTTGTATTACCTCTTGAAGGTTCTGATCAGCATCTTGAATTGGCCCTTTTTATGCTATCAAATCTGCAATGTTGAAAACCGGTGATAACCCAATGTCTTCAGGAAGCTCCACCTTGTATGCATTATTTCCATAATTTGCAAGTATCTTACATGGACCTAGAATCTTCATATGTAGCTTGTGAGGAATGCCTTTTTTTAGCCTATTTTTGTTCAAGTGTACCATCACAAAGTCTCCAATCTGAAATTGAACATCCCTCTTTGTTGCATCCACCTTTTGCTTTTCCTTTTCAGCATTTTCAATCAAATTCTTTCTCACACTTTCATGTACTTCCCTCATTGAATGAGAAAAGTCCTCAGCATATCCACTACCATGCATTCCTTCCTTCAATTTTCTAAGCTCAAAAATTCCTCTTGGGTGAAAACCATAAACTATTTCAAAGGGACTCTTACCAGTTGATCTATTCACCATATCATTGTATGCATATTCAGCTTGTCCAATGAGTTGGTCACATGATTGACCATACTACTTTGTGAGGCATCTCAGCAAGTTACCAAGACTTCTATTTACCACCTCTGTTTGGCCATCTATTTGTGGATGGTAGGCAGATCCAAAAGACAAGTTAGTGCCAAGCTTTTGCCATAAGGTCTTCCAAAAATGGCTCATGAATTTGTTGTCTCTATCTGAACAATACTAAGTGGGAGTCCATGTATCCTCACCACTCCACTGAAAAATAGCTGAGCAATGTTACAAGCATCATGAATAGTCTTGCAAGGTATAAAATGTGCCATCTTACTAAATCTATCTACAACAACAAAAATATTGTCATATCCCTGCCTTGTTCTTGGCAAATCAACTACAAAATCCATGCTTATGCATTCCCATTGTCTGGTTGGGATTGGAAGTGGCTAATGAAGACCTGCATTAGAATATGTGCCCTTTTCTTTTTGACACACTACACAACTCTCAACATACTTTCTAACATCTCTATTCATTCTAGGCCAAAAATAGAACCTATTGACTAGCTCTTAAGTCTTACCGACTCCAAAATGACCACTAAGTGCTCCATTATGTTTTTCTTGGATCAAATTCTCCCTCATAGACCCTTTTGGAACACAAAGCTGACCTCCTTTAAATAATAAATCATTCTGCAAAGTATATTTAGAAAAATCACCATGAAAGTTGTTTTTAAACTCCTTGCATACCTTGTAGATTTGGGCAAAATCTTCATCTTCAGCATATAGGTCTTTGAAGCTATCAATGCCTATGCTTTGTATATGAACTTCTTAGACTATGAGCAGCCTTCTGCTCAATGCATCAGCAACCTTATTATGTACTCCCTTTTTATGCTTGATATTGAACGTGTAGGCTTGTAGATACTCCACCCACTTCATGTGTTTGCTGCTAAGTTTGTCTTGAGAGTTAAGGAAGCTGAGAGCTTGGTTATCAGTATATACTATGAACTCCTTTGGAAGCAAGTAGTTCATCCACTTCTTGAGCGCTTGGACTAGAGCATACAACTCTAAGTCAAGAGAAGAGTACTTCTTTGCATAATTTAGCTTCTCACTATGGAAAGCTACTGATCTTCCCTCTTGGCTTATAACAGCCCTGATGGCCACATTACTTGCATCACAATCTACTGTAAAAATCTTATCAAATCTTGGAAGAACTAGAGTAGGAAACTTTGCTATCTTCTCCTTGAGTGTTTCAAACCCTTTGTTAGCTTGTGGTGTCCATTGAAACTTTGTCTTCATCCCACCTTTAATGGTGTCTAACATGGGTGCATAAATACCACTGAAATGTCTAATGAAATTTTTGTAATACTGAGCTAAACCATGGAAACTTCTCACCTCAGTTGCAGCCTTGGGAGTAGGCCAACTTACAATGGCATCCACCTTTTATTGGTCCATTTTGAGGTTACCCTGTGACAAAACAAAACTGAGATATACAAGCTCTTTCTTCATGAAGTCACACTTCTCCAAATTGATCATTACATTTTCATCATGCAATCTCTTGAAAAAAAATTTCAAATGCCTAATATGCTCCTCCTTAATTCTGCTGAAAACTAAAATGTCATCTAGGTAGACAACAACAAATTTACCAATGCATTCAACCAATACCTCATTCATCAACCTCATAAAAGTTGAGAGAGCATTAGACAAACCAAATGAAAATACAAGCCATTCATACAAACCTTATGTAGTTTTGAAGGTTGTCTTCCATTCATCTCCTTCATTAATTCTGATTTGGTGGTAACCGCTCTTAAGATCAATCTTGCTGAAGTACTTTACCTCCCCTAAAAAATCCATTAGGTCTTCAATTCTGGGTATTGGAAACCTATACCTTATGGTGATTCTATTTATGGCTCTAGAATCAGTACAAAGTATCCAAGCTCCTCCTTTCTTAGGTGCTAGAACAGTAGGGATTGCACATGGGCTTATGCTCTTTCTAATTAGGCCTTGGTCTAATAACCCTCTGATTTGCTTGGCTATTTCCTCATTCTGTTGAGGGGTCATCTTATAGGCAGCTTTGTTAGGTAAGGTAGCTCCTGGTATGAAGTCAATCTTATGGCTAACAAGTCTCTTAGGAGGTAGGGGAGCGGGCTGGCCATCATTCACAATATCTCTATACTCTTCAAGTATTTCTTTTACCTCATTCGGTATTTCTAATTTCTTGACAACAGCTTCATCTTTTGGATTTAATACTAAATCAAATCCAACTCCTTCCCCTTCTCCTAGAGTCTTCAATAATTCCTTCTCACCAACCATGAGCACACTTGGACTTGATGTCTTCATCTCTCCTTCTTCTATTAAGGACTGAATTTTGAAAGTCACTCCATCTTTCTTTAATGAGTAGGCATTCTTGGTTCCATCATGCATGGCTTGCCTATCAAATTGCCATGGCCTTCCAAGTAGAAGGTGGAATGCATCCATTGGAATAATTTCATATAGAGCTCTGTCTTTATACTTGCCAATGGTAAATTCTACCCATGCTTGTTCTCCTACAAACACATGTTGTCCTTTGTTGAGCCATGTAACCTTGTATGGGTTTTCATGTGGAATCCTTTTCAAATTTAACTTGGTGGTTGCCTCTTCACTAATGATATTAT
>MU224737.1:1426360-1446882 GCA_018584345.1 Thuja plicata | reverse complement strand
AGTGATTTTCAAGACCTTCTATCCATTCCATGATCAATTCTGGTTCCATCTTGCCACTAAATAGAGGCACACCTTCTAAGGACTTACCACTCATTGCCTTCAATGCTTTCAAGAATGGCTCTTCTTGGAGCACATGGTCTGGCTCTGGAATAATGTCTTCCTCTGCCACTACTTTACCCTTTCCATCATCTTCTCTCATCCGTTCACTGACTATTGTAGTCCTAAGTTGCACTTCTTCCAACTTAGTCACCATTTTGGCTAACTATTCCTTCAAGATTCTATTCTCCTCCTTTTGCTCTTCCACATATTTTACAAGTTTCACATTGGTCACCATCTTGGATGAGTTGACAGATGTTTCTGCAGATAACATCCAAACAACACATGTCCAAATATTTTAGGGCTCTAATACCAATCTGATGTGGATAGAAGTCTTGTTGCTGCTATAGAACTAGCTTGTCTATGCTCTAAGATCTTTCTCCTAGATCTCTTAGGGTGTTCAAAACCCTAAACTGAGGTAAGTCACTCTCAACTTTACCTCTTCTTCAAGACTCAGTCCCCATCGAAATGCTTTTCATCTTCTTCTTTCTGAACCTACACAAATAGATTCATTCTACTTGCTTATTCAATGTTTTCTGAACATTGCTTTCATTCTCTTCCCTAGCCGGACTATCTTCGAGCTCGCCTAGGGTAAGATCTCCAGATTTGTTGTTGTTGCTTCTCCTACAGAAAACAAAAAGGAAACTATGTACAAGGGCTCCTCTCAAGTTCTATCCCAACACATGAATCTCACCATGGATTCAGGAATCTCGAGGGGCCATTACTGCTTGCAACCCAGAACGGGTGAAGAGCTAACAGATTACAAAATAGAAAATAAAATAACTAATCTACTTGCATGCAAAATGAACAATAAACTTGATATTCACTAAACACACACTCTGCAACTTCTCATTACTGGAAACAAAAAAAAACAGTACAATAATCTGCAACTCTACCGCATTTTATGTAGCTTCTCCTCTTCTTTTATCCCTACTCTCTTGATCTCCCCAAATGAAGGCTTGGGATGTTATTAATAACCATCCTCTCGATGGAATGACCCTAACTATCCAAATATTCACAAGCATCTCTTCAGGAACCGTTACAACCTACCATACTGTCCATAAAAGACAAGATCCACTTTTCATGGGCCATTACGACTGACTTTACTGAGTAATAGTAACGTAAAATTGACCACTAGTCTAAATTAACCGACAGTGTTAACTGACAGTGTTAACCGACACAGTGTTAACTAAAACAGTGTTAACCGACACAGTGTTAACTGACAGTGTTAACCGACAGTGTTAACCGATCGTGTTAACTGAAGATCAGGAAACCAACTAAGAAACCTAGATAGACATGGATTGACCTAGTCATATCCATCTTATGGAAAACAAATGACCTTCTAAGGTCCACACAAACTCTCCTGACTTGGCTACAGTCAATACATGCCAGAAATAAAGAGCTAAGGGTTTGAGCTAGGTGTGCTCCTGCACCAATGAATTGTTACCTACACAGAGTATATCATCATGAAGGTAATTTGAGAAATGGGTTCTTGATGTATTTCATGATGCAATTAAAGAAGACAACATGTTCTACGAAAGGCTTGAAGACCAAATTTGCAGCATGGAAGAGGATCTTAATATATCTCCACTTGATGTATTCATTAGTTTGGAGAGATTTGAGGGGGATTCTACACCACATTTGTTCGTAAGGATGGAAAGCATTTATAACAATATACCATTGAGCATCATACCCCCACACAAGGAATCCATAAGAAAATTTTGTGAGTTAGGAATCTTTCTAGATAACCCTGATCTGAAGCTTTTCTTTCAACTATATTAAAAGAAGATGACGGAGACAGAGAAGGAAGCTTATGATCATATTGAACAAGGCCTTTTGCTTGATGGAAATATCAGTGATGAAGAAGAAAACATGTAGTATGAGAATCATAATTATATTATGGAAGAATAATCTTACATGTCTCCATTGGATTCATTCTTCAATTTGGAGAGATATGAAGGTGAACCCGCATTACATTTGTTCATGAGAATGATAAAGATTTATCGGGATATACCTTCAAATGTCATGCCTTAGGGAATTAATGGGTAAACTTTGTGAGTTAGGAATCTAACATGATTCTCAACTAAGAGTTTTTCTTGATCAAATATGTGAGGAATTAAGGGGAGAAATGGATGAATATAGGGAAGAATTTACAAGTGCCCCAAATTTGAATACAACTGAAGTCTATGATCAGACTAAAAGGGCTCCTATACATGAAAAGATTGATGACATGGAGGAAAAGAATTTGAATCAGATTGAAGAGGATCTTGTACATGGTGAGATTTGTATGGAGGAAGATATCAATGACCATGATGATGAGGGAGAAAATCTTCTTAGTACAGAAGAAATTTCAGCTTTGTTAGAAATGGAATATCAAAAACATGTTGAGAAGAGTGGTCAAATGTTTTTCTCAATCCACCATAGTAAACAAGTTAATGGATCATCATATATTTAAGAGGTACTAGATCAAGAAGATAAATATTGCCAAGAATCAAATAATGGAGATGAAATAGAACAACATACAACACATGAACAGGAGGAAGTTTCAGATGAAAGTTCTCATGGAGATATGCCCAAACTCTATGTTCCTGAATCCATTGTATGAAGAGGAAGTAGAGGAAGCTATGTCTATGTGTTTGAATATATTATTTGAAGAATATTTTCTATGCCATCAAGTCCATCAACATCATGATAAAGATAGTGGGCCTAGTGATCATTTTGAATATGATGAAACACAAAATATGAATGAGGAAGTGCATTCATAAGGTGAAATATCTTTCATTTCATCTTTTGAGAAGGAGTTGTATCAGACTTGTGAAGATGAGATTGTATCAACCAAACATAATGATGAGAAGTGTTGTAGAATAATACTGAGTATTATCCAAGTATCCTACACGATCAGATTCTTGATATAAGAGAAGTAATAGTTCCTAAATATGAGCTATCTTGAAAACTTTTATGTAAGGAGAAACAATATCTGGAGAATGGAAATGGGGTAGATTGTGTGCTAGGAAACATCCAAGTAGAAAAACTTAATTTAGATACTTGTATGAATGATCAAATGCATATGGATCCTCCAATCAAAAAAGAACATAGTGCACTTGATGATTTCTCAAAGGAAAAACACAAATCAAAATCCAAAGACTGCATTGATGAAGTGGAACCAATAAGTATTCTCTATAAGGATGATACATCTAATATAACAAGGGATCATATGTTAGGGATAAATAATTATGAAAATTGTCTATTTTCAAATATTCTATTTGATAAGGAAAAGGAATGATATAATATCATTTTCAGGAGATTCAAAGTGTTGCATGATCAGAATCAGATCTTTGACAGAGGAAAAGAATAATATTTATTTTGGGGGCCAAGGGCCACCAAATTAAGTTTAGACAAATATTTTATGAAGAGGATAATAAAATAATGGTCTGCATCTCCAAAGATAATATGGATCTCTCTATGCTCACAAGGAGCATACGTCCCCAGAAAGAGCCTATTGGAGCTCTAAATTTTTGGTAAAATTTGGAGTCATATATAGTGATAAAACTCTAAAAAATGGCATCCTAAACTTCATGCCCAATAATCAATGATATGATGGAGTACATGAAATGGGATACAAAAATATATTAATTTTCAATTAAAAGTTGGGGGATTAAGGAAGGAATTTTTGTGTCAGGAACAATCAAAATTATGTAAGCGAAGGTTTCAGAGATGCTAGAATTTTGACCTTCTGTAAAGATGATGTTGACAGAGAATGAAAACAATCAAATATTGAAAATATAAAATAGCCCCAATTTGGAAAATCAAATTTTCTATCTCCAGTAATAATCTTATGTTCGTATAATCTATTTTGGATTTTTGGCCAAAGCCAAATCCAAAAGATAGGTAGTTATTAGTTAATTTGTTGATTAGTTTTTTCAAAAGAAGTTTTTAAATTTTAACATATGGTGGTGTCTCTTCACCCTAAAGGGGTGTGAAAAATATTCATCCACATATATATGTGGTGTAAAATGTAAACAAAGAGGAACAATAAGATACAATATTTTACAAATTGGGTAGTTGGATCAAAAACTTGTAACATGAACTTGGATGTACCATTTTTTTAAAATCAATAAAGATAAGTGATTTTTCTTTAATCTGTGGGAATTGGTTCAATTTCATTTTCAATTAGTCCCTTGGATAAAATCTTTTGATTTTATTCAAAGTGATAGCTAGATGTTGCATACTTTTGATTAAATTTATAGCTTTATTATTAATTGGTCTTTTCATCTTGCATGGTTAAATTCAATTGATTTGTGGCCACAATCAATCGGTCTATCATTTGAAAAGTTAAATCCAATTGAAATAGTTGTAGATTTATCTTGAGATGTGTGTTCATTTGAACACCTTTGAAGTGATATTTTTATTGCAAACTATCTCTGAGGTTGTACATAGGGTTGGGATGATTTTGACTCAATTGTCGTGATAGAATAAGGCACTGATCTATTCATTAATTGGATTATGGTTATTCAGTTTATTGTTTAAAGTTTTGTGACATCCTATCCATCTGTTCTTTTCCACTTATAGATATATTTTCTAAACATTCCTTCAATTACTCAAAGTATTTTAGTTTTGCAATCTATAGCATATTGTGTTCAAGTTGATTTATTTCAAGTTCCTTTTTCATCCTTGAGAGAGAAGCTTCGGAGTGTATTCTATCTTCTATAAAAAGCCTTAAGACTTGAAGGACAAGTTTAAGGTATAGGCTTACCAGCCTTGGTTCTAGAGAGCCAGAATTGCAGAAGGTTCAACCTTGCTTCGGTTGAATCTTGTTAGTTGGCCAAATCATTTGGGTTTCCAAGCATTGGATTTTCATATTTGTAGGAAATCCAATCTATTGATTTGAGCACCAACAGAACATAGTTTTGGAGTTAAGGCTTGTAAAAATTACTAAGTTTAGAAAGTAGTTTACAAGGTACAAGAGTACAGTTTTGGGAAGCAATCACTATATATGATGAATGGAGACATGTGAGCTCAGAGGAAGCTATTTTGGGGCATGCTAGACCTTTAGTTAAGGTCTCTTGAGTTTTGGAGTTTAGAGATGAAAGATATAGATGTTTGAAGTCATGCAAAGATAGTGATATAGCGAGACAAAGCAGTTGAATGGTCGCGGTGATTGAGGGAGTGTAACATGGAATCCAAATGTGCTATGTTGGATTTGGATTATGTATTACCTATATTTTGGTAGCGTATGATTTGTGGCTTTGTAATTACTTTTTGTATAAGTGTTGGTTCCATTTTGTGATGTATTTGGGAGCCGACTTTGTATGTAATAAAGTATATATGTGAAGAGCTTTTGAGAAGCAAAGAATGTATATATGCAAACAAATGAATTGATGTATTGTGATGTCATAATTAGATAGATGGTGATGCAAGCTACAACTACAACTACTTAAGCATAACATATGTTTGTTTATGTTCATTTTGATAAAACATTGTAATAGAGACATATTTTTGATAATATGAGTAGTGAGCTCAGTGTATACCTTTAACAAGGTTTTTTATTCCTTTAACAGATAAATGTACTAATGTAATATTTAGCTCCTAACAGGGACTTAATACTTTTAGTGCATATTTGTGGGTACCATCCCCACTAGAGGTTTCCCTTGGCCAAGGTTTCCTCAAGAAAACATTCATGGTGTTATGAGTTGTGTGCTTTGTGTATATGTTCTTTTCATTTCAACATTTATCTCATTAAGTTGGAGTTTAATAAGTTTAAGTTTAAAGTGTTGTAATACTAATTCACCCCCTCTAAGTATTACTTAATCCTAATAGGATCCAATAAACAAAATAAATTGTATATAGTACAAGGGATGTCATATGTATGCCCTCCTCTTTATGATGGCAAATTAGGTGACATCATCAAGAGAGAGAATCAAGGATACCCACGCCCAACAACAACAACAAGATATCCTTAAAGCAATAATGTATGTCATAAACTCAGCTAAGAGAGTTGGCTCTTATGAGCTAAAAAAATAGATAATCATGAAAGGATATCCCACTTGTGGGAAGATACCCTTGAAAGGAAGAGATATTGGTCACATGACATCTACCTTCGAGAGGTATTCTTGAAAAAATATATCATATTCAAGACAAAGGTGGGGAGGAGAACAAGAATGCACCCATTTAGCCCACTATTCTAGGTGAAAAAGGGATTCTTGATGAAGGATGGCATAATTTGAAACATATAGTAAGGGAAGTTGTTTATAATGAACATAGTTTGACAAATAAAGAAGAGGTTGTGAATAAGGATGTACACCTCTTGCATAAAAGAGAATCCCAAATCAAAATGAACAATTCTTTATAGGAAAAGAATGTCACGTGATAAAAAAAAATGACACTATACTAAGGAAAGTAGATCCTTAGATAAGAGAGAGAAAATAATATACATGAAACCTTTCCCCCAAGTGTGAAGGCAAGACAAAATATTTAATGCATCCTGAATGCTAGTTACTTCATAAGAAATATACAATTCCAAGCAAAATATACCGCAAATGAAAGAAAACTCTGAATATAAAACAAACATATTTATGCTAGAAAATACATCACATTATAAAGTAAGAAGTCACCAAGGAAAGATATGAATGATTAATTTTTAATAGACATGCCCTTTGAGGCATTAAAAATATTGTTAAGCAAGATGTAAGTATCTTGCATGAAACAAAGCATCTCATTTCAAAAAGGATGTACCATCAAGAAATAATACCAATCCACATAGAAATAAGAGGCAAAAAAGGATCCCATGTTATGTCTACTTAGTGGTAAACCCAATTATAGAAGATATGTACTTCCAAACAAGGAAGAAATTGTAAGGAGGATACTAATATCATTAAGGAGAAAGTTCCTACACAACAAGTTCATACACGGGAGGACATCATAGTGAAAATGAGATGATCAACAAAGAGATGATGGATACTATGAAAGGAGGAGATAGAGAGAAAGAAACTCAATACCCCCCCTAAGTGCTAGATATTTTATAATAGATGAACACCTCCAAGCATAAGGTGTCAAGGCAACAAATTCATATGAGAGAGGACATCATAATATAAAAGATGCAAGGCCATAAGGGCTATTGGATGGATAGGAAAGAGAAAATGGAAAACACATTAAGATCTCAAAGTGATTTTTCATATAAAAAATATGGGATCTCAAACAAGAATAATATTGAAACTCAGGATGTCAATATGCTTATGTAGAATGATTAAGGCATGCCAAAAAGACAATATTTGTATAAAAAAATGTGAAGAAAGGGAGAAAATGGATCCCTGAAAGAAAAAAGAAACGGTGACCTCTTTCCCCCTGGTTGAGAGAGGAAGAGGGGTTTCCTATTATGATGCCCTTAATCTCATTATACAAAGGGGTCTACATAAAGGAGAGAAACATAATAGGAAAATAAGATGCTAATGTATGACTTTTATATCAAGGAAATACAAAAGATCCAGTGTTAAGTGAAGAAGACATCTATCAACCAAATCTTGAGAAAATTGTTTAAACTCAACGCAATCACAAAGAGAATGTTTGTTGGAATGGTGAAAGAAACACAAAAATTAACCATTGATAGGTTTATGGTTTTTTTGGAAGTTCCTAAAAGGGAATTTTAGTTTAGAATTAGATTTGATACTAAAATAGATTCTTTTGGCCAAATCTAAGCGGTCATCAAAAGGTGATAGATCATTAGATGGAGCTGGTAAAAGAATGTCAAGAGGAGGTTTTGGTTGAGATAGGGATGGTAAGTATTAACACAAGTTATGAAATGAAAACACCCTTTATGATCTTGTTGAGGAGGATTAATAGGATTTTTAATACCTTGTTCATTAATACCAAGCCCTAAACCTTTGTATCCTTGTTGAGTGGTAATATCACAGCCCATGTTGTAAGTAGCCTTTAATGTAGAAGGAGAATATGATTCATCTTGAGGTTTGTGAGCATGTGTTGTATAAGGATGAATAGAGGTAGGAAAGTTCTCTTTGGGGAGATCGTCATTCTCACCCTATTTAGGTGGTGAAGAAGAGAAATCATCTAGGAAATGTCTAACACCCAGATCATGGATAAGGTTTTGAAGGATTTGATAGGAATCACAAGAATTATTCATGGCATGATCACTAGGAGCTTTATTTTGAGGAATAAGATTAGGAAGATTATGATTAGCATTAGGATCATGAACAAAGACCCTTATGTTATCTATATATGTCATGCATTTTGTTAAAATTTGAATAAACACACATGAAACATTATTAAAGATCTTGAAATATGCCTTGTAAAGAAGAGATATATTATTTAACCTCATTATGCCATATGCAATAATGCCACAAAGGAATACAAACATAATGAAATGTAAAAAGCTACGATTCACTCCATGTGTTTGATAAAGAGAGGTAAGAAGTAATGTAATGACATAAGTAATTGCACATCAGTTCAATTTAGAGAGTTCCATGTTAACAAACATACAACGAGATCTAAAAATAGAATTGCAATCTAACACTAAAATTAGAATGGAAATGTTATAACTCGGGCTCACCAAAATCTACAGATGAACCTATATGCATACAATGTGATAAAGCTATGATTGTAAACAAGGATATGTAGACAAAATTAGAATAGGGATGTAATGTGTCAGGTTCACTAAAATGCAATAGATTAAGATAAGGGATGTAATGTGTTGGATTCACCAAAATTCAATAGACGAAGATAAGGGATGTAATGCATCGGGTTCAAGTTAGGTTCACCAAAATGTATAATAGAAAATGGTGAGAAATGCTAGGAGTGTAGATAACTCACCAAACTATATTGTGAAATAAGGAAAGTGTTCTACCCAAAGGCTCACCCTCAAACAAATCAGATTAGCACAAACCAAAATAGATGAAGGGATGCTAATACAAGATCTAAGTGAGAGTGGGGAATTGGGGTTTCTTTCATGTAATGAATGAAGATGATATGATATGTAAAATTGACAAGATTGATAAAAGAAATGATAAATGAATAGAATATGATATCATATCTGATGTGTAAAAGTAAGTGCAAGGGAAGAAATAGTGAGAATAGACTCACCTTGAAGAGAGAAGAGGAAAATAGACCTTCAGATTTTATTTTGCCTGTCATAGAGGTGTCAGAATCAAGTAAAACTCTAGATCTGGGCTTTTGATGCTTGTAACTACTTTCTATGAAAATCTCAGCCTCAAAGGATGAGGCTGACCTGGACAACCTATTCTAGGACGAGGGTGGAAAATTTGACCTTTTCCTTTTAACCCCAAATATGATGAAAGTTCCTGAGGTTCTGTAACTATATTTGAAGCTCCCAAATCCAAATCTGAAACTCTGCAACCTGCTCCTGCACACAAAAAGAAGGAGAAAAGGTTTTGGAAAGGGGTTTGCCTTAGTCAAGCCACTGTATAGGAATCAACCTTGAAATGTAAAATAGATTGCATAAAGGAAATATAAACAAGATAAATGTCAATTTTCACCTTGTATGTAAAACCCTCATGGATGGATATTGAGATGTGTCAAACCCATGAAGATTCTTGTATGTGTATGATTGAGATGTAGAATCAAGGATGTCTTCATAAATACATTGGATCTACACTTGCCAATCCTAGATCTTGAATGAATGTATGCTTGATAACCTTAATGGAGAAGGAGAGAGAAGAAGAATAGATGTATGGATCTTCTTACTTGCTTATGAATTCCTCTACTTGGCCATCATGGGAGAGAAACTTGCATCAATGAGAGAAGGTTGCCTTTGCTTGAATGGATCTTGAAGAAATGGAGACTTAAAGATCTTGAATGTGGTGATCGCCTTCCAATCTTGAATCCAAATCCTCAATAACCTTGAAATAACCAATAGCTTGCACTTGATTGTGTATGTATGTATGGATATATTTTTAAAAATGAGAGACCTTGATTCCCTTTTATACTCATTTTAGGATTCAATATTGTGTGGGCTAACCACAATTAAAGACCTAGGAAAAAAACCCCACATTGGGCCCAGAGAAAAATCAAGCACAATGCTCTAGGAAAATATCAACGTGGATGACCTTGTCTAGGATAAGGCTGACCTAGATGAAATTTTCCAGGCATTGATTTTCTCTAAGCTTTCCCAGGTCTAGGGGAGTGTGATAAATTGTAGAGGAAGAAAATGACAGATGCGAGAATCAAGCATAAAATACATTCAGATCTTGGTATCACCAAAATGGGGTCTAATAGGTCCTAAAAGACATCCAATTATGGGTGCTAAATTTGTAGGAAGGTACATTTAGCCCCCAATTTATCAAGAGTGTGAGACAAACTCATACTCACAGTAAAGTAGATCAAATGCAAAAAGTGTTGCAAACACACATACAAAGTTCCATAAGTAATGCCATAAGTAATTGCACACTAGTCCAATTTAGAGAGTTTTATGTTAACAAACATACACAAATATCTCAAAATAGAAATGCAATCTAACACTAAAATCAAAATGAAAATGTTATAAGTCAGGTTCACCAAAATGTACAGATGAACCTATATGCATACAGTGTGATAAAACTATGAATGGAAACAAGGAGACGTAGACACCAAATCAGAATAGGGATGTAATACGTTAGGTTCACAAAAAAGTACAATATAAAATGGTGATAAATGTTAAAATGAAGATCAATCAAAAAATTATAAAATATTGTAGAATATAAATCCTCCAACAAGGTGAATTTGATTAGCACAACCAAGAGAGTAAGGGTGCTAATGCAAGATCTATACAGTGTAGGGTTTTGGATTCTTTATGATAGGAATGATAAGGAAATGGAAATCTAATATAATATGCAATTATGATCTATGAAAGTAAGTGAAAGAGAATAAATAGTAAGAATGAACGCACCTTGAAGAAAGGAGAGGCAAATGGACCTTCATATCTGATTTTGATTGTCAAAGAGATGTCAGAATCAGGCAAAACTCTAGATTTGGACTTGTGATGCCTGTGGCTTCTTTCTATGAAAATCTCAACCTCAAAGCACAAGGCCAACCTAGATGACCTAGTCCAGGATGAGGGTGGAAATTCTAACCTTGTCCTTTTAACTCCAAATCTGGTGAAAGTTCTCAAGGTTCTGTAACTGTATCTGAAGCTCCCAAATCCAAAGATGAAACTCTGCAACTTGGTCCTGCACATAGAAAATAAAGTGAAGAAGGTTGAGAGGAGGGGTTCACCTCAGTCAAACACCTATTTAGGAATCAACCTTTAAATGAAATAAATATAATGAAGGAAGTATTGGCATGTAGTATAGATTAGATCTAAACAATGAAATATATTATACCATGTAGATGCATTTGTCTCTAAGTATGTGATCAAGAATGTTGATGCAATAGCTTTGAATTGACAAAAAAGCCAAAAGGAAATAATCTAAGAAAAAACCTCATGTAATAGATGTTGTAATTCACCACAATGTTGGATTAGAGAAGAAGAATTGATGGATGAATGCAGATGTCCTTCCTTGATGCTAAACTCCTTTGCTTGGCCTCCAATGGGGAAAGAAGATAGATATATGAAATGAAATGCCTTGAATGCATGATGGAAATGAGGACTTGAATTCTTGAGGACTCTTGATGGATTCCTTGCACTTGAATTCTTGACAGGTTTGAATGCTTGATAATGGACGCCTTCAATAATGGGTGCTTGCTTGCACTTATGTATGATAGCTTGCATGCATGTGTGATGTTGGTTGTGGATTGTAGGTGTAAAAATGAGAGCAAGAGGTATCCTTTTTATACTCATTTTGGGGCTCAGATATCGCAAGCTGACCTCAATTAGAGATCTAGGAGAAAAAAAACCCGCGTTGGGCTCAGAGCCAACCAAAGCACAAAACTCCAAGAAAAGGGTGACCTAGATGGCCTAGTCTAGAACAAGGCTGACCTTGACATCCTTGTCCAAGAAAATTAAATTTTACCTAGTAATTAAGGGAGTGTGCTAGAAAAGGGCGGTGAAAGCCACAATCTTCTAGGAAATCAAGGCAAATCCCAAAATTTGAAAAGGAAGGCATAGGTCCTAGGTGGGAAATGAATTATGTGGTTGGGTGAAAAATGGGAAATCGTGAATAGAAGCTAGAGATAACCTCGAGATTAAAGAAGGAGGAGGACCTATATTTGAATTGAATATGCATTTAAGCATAATATGAGGTCCTACCATAAGAAACACACTAAAGCAGGATTAAAATGGTCCCAAAATTAGCACAAATTAAGTGCTTACTTTTTAAGATGGTATAGTAAGTATATTGTAATGTTTCATTATAGAATAATACATTAAATGCGGATATTTTTGGAGGTTGATTTTTTTACCTTATGATGGTTTTTCCCTTATGCAAGTTTTATCTTTATAGTATGTTTGTCTATTATTTTGTATGATGGATTCTAAAGACATATCTGCATATTTTTCTCTCATTGGGTTTTGTGGAAATGTTTTTGTTGCCACTTTTCACTCCATGTTTGGGACCCAAATAGCATGTGCCTATGGAAGGTGAACTTAGCTAAGAATGAATAACGATTGCCACTTCTTTTTTAATTGGGTTGTTGAGAGTAAGATAAGTGGTAAAAATATTAGAAGAATAATCATGAATTAAGCAAATTACTAAATGTTTGCCATAAAAAATAGCGTGATTGAGCTCCAAACATAATGTACCCATATATAATATTTAAAATAAATTGTGATAGGGTGAATGTAGATAAGAAATGGTAGAGGTTGTAAAAATTGGGCAAATGGGTTGACAACCACTTTGCCTTTGATCAATTTCAATGGGGAGAATCTAGAAGATTAACCACTAAAGAATTCCTTTAATTGCGCCAAACATTGAGAAAAAATCTAAGTTTTGTGTAGTATTCCAAAGTACAATAAGAAGGTAGGATTATGTTTCAATTAAAATGGTTTGAAAAATATTAGGAAGAACATTGATGAATTTAGGAAAAACTACACGCTCTTGAACAATTTGAAAAATAAAACTGATATGTTTTTTTTTAAAGTAGAAGACATTTTTAATATGTAATTTATTATAGTGTTGAAAATATGACATATTTTACTTATTTGGTTTTAAAAACGAATGTCTTGTTAAATTTAGAACCAAAATTGTATTTATATGTCTTATACTTATTTTTAAATTTTATAAGTCAATCTTTAGTATTTTCCTTTGTATAGTGCATGTGATTCTTTGTTTCATTATCAAAAACTAAATGTGACTTACAATGATCTAAAATGTGAAAAGTATAATATTTATGACTATTAGTTTTCCATGGAAACACGTCTTCCCCAAGAAAACTTGTTTCCTTGTAGGGGGACGTTTCCAAGACTCGAGGATTTGGGGGAAACATCCCCCTTAGAACCACCACCTCTACCACCTCTATTGGGGATGCCCTTTTTAAATTTAGAACCATATTTGTATTTAAATATGTCTTATATTTATTTTTAAATGTTATAAGCTCATCTTTGATATTTTCCTTTGTATAGTGCATGTGATTCTTTGTTTCATTATGAAAAACTAATTTGACTCATAAGGATCCAAAATGTGCAAAGTATAATATTTATGAATGGTGAATATTATTTTAGAATTTGGAGTGATCATTTTCCTTTGTATAGTGCATATCTATGTCACAAGGTTCGAATTCAAGTTTGTGTTTGGTGACAATAAAATAAGATGAAATCCGATTAAGAGAAAAAGTTCAGAAAAAAATTATGATTAAATTCACCCTTATAGATTTGATTTTAAAAAAATATATTACAAATTTATGAAAATAAAACATTATTTTTTTAAAAAAGCAGCAATAAGAGTGTGCTGGCCTGAGGTACATAAACAACACTCTAGAGAGAAATTAACAACAGTTAACCAAACCTAGAGTGTGAGACAGAGAAAAATACTATATTCATCTACCTCTATCAAAAACAAAAATAACGAAACCAGAGCACCAACATAAGTGCTTGGTGAAAAAAACCATCGAGTTCAGAGTACAGGGATTAAACATATTAAAATGCCACGCAGGACTGTAGATCATCAATAAAGTCTTAGTATTAAAACTATAACTAGATAAAAAACCATAGCCATGAGGGCTATCTGTGAAATTCCCAAAGGCTAGCAACAAGATCAATTTCCTTTCCATAGACACTTAAACAACAACAAGTCTACCCATTCCTCGTGCAGAAACCTGATGAGATCATAGGGGTTGTCTTCCTCTGCCACCTGTCCACTAGATGCCTTCTCATTTAACATGCACAGGGTAGTAGAGGAGGCATGCATGACCTTAAAAGAGAACTTGCTAACATCCATTGACCGCTTGTTGGTTTCCTCCATATCCATCATCAGCTGCATCACATTCTTCTCTAGTTGGGAAATCTGGTGTTTAAATTTGCCCACCACCCCACCTGTACCAGTCTTTCCAACCTCCTCAATAGGTATTTTTGTTTCCCCCGCTTCTTTTTTGGTGATGTTCTGGGTGGTGTCTTTATCCTCCGTCAGGTTCATGATAGTATCAACACCTTCGCGACTATCAAAGCCTACTGAGACCTCCTGGTTCAACATAGTGTGAATGGATTTTTTTCCCTTTTCCTTTTCTAGTCCAGTGGAACAATGGGTTTGGCCAAGCTGGGGGTCGACAGTCTCAGTAGTTTCTAGATTGATTAATATTTTCTTACATTTTTTGCTGGGGCGCTAGTTGGAAGTTTCAGGAGTACGGTCCCGCTTGGAACTAACCTGGGAGTCAGGGGTGGGTTCAGATTCAGAGGAGTTGAGGCTAGTAATAGGGGTAGAACAACCCATAGAACCAGAGGGATTAGGCAGGATGCCCTTGTTCAAAGAAACTAAGGGTGAAGGAGGAGGTTGGGTGTTCATGACAACATAGACGGTGGAGGAGGGCAAATGGCATGGTAAAAATTGTACAACCTTAGCATAAGGCCCTGGTGAAGGATAACCTATTTTTTCTTCAAAGTCTTGGCTTTTGCCACATCGGCAACATTATTATCCATACAGTGCAAAAGATAGAACAGAATGGAAATTAAAATTTTACACCTTAGGTGGTTTAAAAAAGGCAGATGGTAGTTATAGAAGGTCCCATACCGTCCCTCCAGCGTGAAGTACATTATGAAAATATTGCACATCTTTGGCCAAAACTTAGGTAGCTCGGAAATGTTGTATCTGCCAGGTTTAGGAAGAAGGCTCTCCTCAGGGCTTTGAAAGAACTGGACGAGGTCCATCTTGGTCAGGGCTTTGCTTCTCTTTTTCCATTTTTGGCCCATGGTGGGCAAGCCAGTGGCCTGACCAATCACATCTTCGTTGATCTCAAATGAAATATCGTTCACTAAAACCCTCCTTTCACTCTAGGACGCTACAAATTGTTTAGAGATCATTTCATCATGCCCAGTCATGCCTTCCATGAAGGGAAAGATTCCACCTTCTTTGCAGAAGTACATAACCATGGGGTCGAAGGAAAATTCCTCCTCAACCTTACCTGGTTCCACTCTATATCTTTCACCACCCATATCCAGCCTAGTAAAGCACATCAGTGAGGGCTTCCAGCAAAGGAGAAAATGTGGCTCTTATGGTAAAACCCATGAAGCTGAAGAAAAACTTTGTGCAAATACAAGGAAAAACACCTATTGCCAATATAACTCTAGTGAAAAGCTGAGCAGGTAAAGTAGCATTCGTAGCTTATCAATAAAGTAATTGTCTCATAATTAAACCCATTAATGGGGTAATAATTATGCGTCTCTTCAAAATACATCTTTAGATCCATAGGGAGATTAAACACGTGATAATGACGATGCAACTAGTAAAAGCCATTAAGGCAATCTGCCCCAAATCTATGAAAACTATTTGTAATTTGCACTTGCCACAAAAGCATCACCTCAAAATAATGATACAAATAAACTTCCAGACTGAGGATAGGCCACGTTCACACCTTCATAATGATCAAAGTAGCCAAGTGGCAAAGCACATCAAACCCAGTTCACAAGTAGCCGGAGTGGTGGTGGGCCCAATCATAGTTTGCCAAATCAAAAAGAGAATTTCAAACATCATAGTGAGTATTGTTACTAGTGCTCATTTCCTGTTTAAGAAAGTCTTGAGTGGTCTTAGGGAGATGACTGACAACCCTCCAATAATGAAGTCTGTCGAACAGCAGACTAGCAATGGCCATGGAGTCTTGATCATAATTCCCTTCCCTATAAGTGTGTCTAGTATTAACCATATCCAGTCTGCCCAGAAAGCCCTGAATGCTAGTTAATATAGGGTCCATTTTCCATCCAACCATGGAATTACCTTGCACTGCATCAATGATGATTTTGGAGTCCCCCTCAATTTCCATCTTTGTGTAGCCCATGCTTATGGAAATTTTAAGACCCCATAAGAGGGTCATCCCCTCTGTCTGATTGATAGTCTTGTTGTGAAGAGGGCCAGAGAAAGTAGCAACTAGGAACCCCCCATGGTGGATGATTCCACCCCCGTGTGATTCCCCTTGCAAGCACCACCATAAAAATTGAGTTTGTTCCATGAAGGTTTGGGGGGGGGGGGGGCACATAGNNNNTAGCTTGTCTGATGAGGAGTTTAGTATTTTCATAGCTATCAAAGCCCTTAGAAATGTTCCAGACCTTGGCTAACCTGCTATCCTCATCGAAGGGGGGTGGTTTGGGCTCTTCCAATGAGCTATCAATAAGTTCTCCTATAGAAGCCTAATTCCCAGGTTGAAGACTGCATTAGGGGATATCTCTTCCTCCCAGAAGATTCTATTATTACGCTCCTTCCAAATAGCCCAACAAAAAATAGGGGGGATTTGATACCACGATAGATTAATCAAATGGTGTTGGGATGGGGAGTGTCATTTATTAGCCAAGTGTTGTATATCCTTTTTGAAAACCCAATTAAGGTTGAGACAAGGGATGATCAGCTGCCAGACCTCTAGGGAGAACTCACAGTGCAACAAGATGTGGTTTATGCTCTCCTCTGCCTTTTTGCACATACAACACCTATTAGCCAAGTTAAACCCCCTTTTGATCAAATTATCCAGAGTTAGTATTTTACCATGGAGTAAGGCCCACCAGAAGAAGTTCACCTTAGGGATGAGCTAAGATCCCCAGACCTTCTTCCAATAAGAAGCATTAGCAGTCTCCTTAATCAACATATTGTAGGCTGATTTAATCGAAAAGTCCCCATGTTGAGTGTGGGCCCAAAGGATTCTATTTGGGCAGTCAACCAAAGGAATGCGGGAAGTATGAATAAATTCCAACAAAGCAGTAGCAAGATGGACAAGATCAGACCTTTCATGTAGATGAGGAAGGAAGTCAATCCATCGCCCATCTCTGATATAATTAGAAACCAGAGTGCCAATCAGGAGAGTAAGGGTGTTCCTGAGGTTAGAGAACTTTGAAGACCCAAGAGTGATGCCAGGCAGCCAAGCATCCTCCCAGAAAAAAATGTCCATGCCATTGCCCAGTTTTTAGGTGATGCCTTTTTCCAGAATGCTCCTACATTTTGAGAATGCTATTCTAAATCTTGGAACCCTAGGGGTGGCCATCCATCATGAAAATTTTGCAAAAGCGACCACGGTTTAGGTACTTGGTTTCCATAATTTTGCACCATTCATAAGCTCCATTGATCAAAGACCAATGACCTTGGAAAGCAAAGCTCTATTTACGTTAATAATTTTCCTTGATCCTAAGCCAACCAGGTTCTTAAGCTAGAAGACTTTGTCCCAACAGACCAGGGGGAGTCTTTTTTTCTCCTCACATCTAGACCAGAGGAAAGTGTGTCAGAACTTCTCGAGTTTGTTAGCCATTATTCTAGAAATTTTGAAAATAGAAAGGAAATACATAGGGATACCTTGTAACAAGGCAGAGAATAACTGGAGTTTACCAGCGCAACTAAGGATCTTCCTTTTCCATCCAACAAGTTTCCATTTAGTTCACTCTAGAATGGTATTCCAGAAGTCATTCTTCACATCTTTAGTCGTGGGGGAAGCCCAAGGTAGGTCACCGATATTGAATCAGATTGGCACCCCAAAATTTTCAAAAATTTGTCCTGGACCAAAGAGTTTGTGTTGAAGAAGTATAACCTACTTTTATGGAAGTTAATTTATTGTCCAGAAGTAGTAGCATAGTCATCCAACAAAGTTTTACAAACACGAGCTTTCTGTATCGAAGAGGCACCAAAATAGGTGTCATCAACAAACTGTTGTAGGACCGAGGGGGGAGGGTGGTAGTAGGCTTAATCCCCTGGATAATACCAGATTGGGCCAAATGCATCATGTTGCAACCCAGGACCTCAACAAGAAGGATGAAGAGGTAAGGAGATAAGGGGTCCCCCTGGTGCAGACCTTTTCCCAGGGCAAATTTGGTGACAAATTTGTCATTCAACAACACCGAGAATCTGACAGTCTCCACGCAGACCTTGATAAAATTGATGAACAGTTGTGAGAAGCCAAAATTGGAGAGCACCTTGTAGAGGAAGGTCCAATTGACCTTATCATAGGCTTTGGATATATCAAGTTTGAAGTCCATCCCCATAATTTTGCTACGGTTAATTGAATGCAAGATTTCATGGGTGGTGATGGCCGCATCCATGATTTTCCTACCAGGGATGAACCCCTTCTGATTGGGCTTATTATCTTTCTTAGTAGGAGTTTAGTGTGATTAACCATAATCTTGGAGAATACCTTGTAGAGGGTGTTGCATAGGCTTATAGGTCTGAAGTCCTCCATAGCTCTGGGGTCCCTACACTTGGGCACCAACACAATATAAGTGTCATTAAGTTAGCGAAGGAGCTTCCCTGTCCTGAAGAAGTCACACACAACCCTTGTCATATCCTTGCCAACAATGTCCTAGAATTCTTGAAAGAATGTCAGGGAGAATTCATCCAACCCAGGCACCTTATAAGCCCCCATTGAAAAAACAACCCTACGAACTTATTCCTCCAATACCTGGGAGGAGGGTATCATTATCAGCCAAGGTAATAGACCGAGGGAGGTGAGAGAGGAGTTGATCCTACAACACTTCCAAATTTCCATAATTAATATTGGAGAAAGTGTTGATGAAGTAGTTAGTAGCCAACATGCCAAGGTGAACCAGATGAAAAATCTCCACACCCAGATTGTCCCTAAGGGAGTTGATGGATTTCCTCTTCTTGTGCTTACAAACAGATTGATGGAAGAAGGCGGTATTATGGTCCCCCTCCTTCAACCAAAGGACCCATGATCTCTACTTCCAAAAGACTTCCTCCTTAGCCATAACATCTTTCCAACATTTTATCGTAGTCTCCTCATCCATGTGGAGGTCTAGGGAGAGATCGCCATCAACCATCTGATGTTGGAGGTCATCTAGTTTCCCAGAAAGCTCCTTCTTAGTTTTGAAGATATCCTCGAAGGTGGTCTTGCTCCACCCTTTGACAACCCCTCTGATGAATTCATGTTTCAAAGCCACCTAGAAAATTGTAATGCCCTTCACAAGGGTAGACCACCAATGCACAAATTTCTCACGAAAGTTAGGATGGGAAGCCTACATGATTTCATACTTGAAAGGGGCAGGGTAACACTTCTACATTTGACCTCATTTTTCTACCAAAATTTTTGACCATCAATTAAAAATATTTAGGTTGGTCAGATTATAGAAGGAAAACTTCCTTTTTTTTAATCCATGCCCGTGTTAGTTGAAATTTTGACCAATACCATGAAGGTCGGAATTTTGACCAACACGGGCATAACTTTAAAAAGAAAAAAGATTTTGTATCTCATTTCATTGTTTGGTTTTAAGTTGGGAGGGCGAAGGAGCTGGAGCCTGCGATTGTTTGAAGTGTTATTTGGTGAGAGTAAAAGGAGGACTACCTACTTGCGAGGGTTTCCACTATGATTTGGTGTAAAAGGAGGACCATCTACCTGCGAGGGTTGCCACTATGACTTGGTGTAAAAGGAGGACCGCCTGTAAGGATTTCCTTACTCTACATTTGTTTGGCATTGTTTTATTGGTTACCTACTTAGGGCCCATGAGAAATGTGCTAGGGCATCATGTATTTGGTATTTGCTGGAAAAAATTTAACATTTTTGTTACTGGTATTTGTTTTTTTCCAACTTCGTGTGGATTGGAATGTCAAATCTAACTCCATAGGAAGTCTAACTGGAGTCATAGCTTTCAATTGCGACTGGTCTGAGATAATTTGGTGGAGAAATCCAAAAATAAATCATGTGACAGTCATCTATAGACCATTTTTGACACAAAACTAGGGCAGTCAACTTTCTACAGTCGGCTTTCTATGGACTCTTTTAGACCAGTTGTGACTGTATACACACTATGGCTTCAGAAGTGCTTAAAAAGACCACAAATAACAAAGCAACCATAGACTCCTTGCACTCCAAAGACTCCAAACCTTCATCAGTCTTTAATAATGTCTAAAAATGAA
>MU224737.1:1341477-1394154 GCA_018584345.1 Thuja plicata | reverse complement strand
TTGTGTAGTCCACCGAGTTGAAATCAATGCTCGTTGTGTAGTGAATCCCAAAATTTTGAGTACCTTGATTGTAGTAGAGAATTGCTTGGCTACTTTCTAGTGTAACCCATGGGGCCCACACATGAATTGAGAGACCGTGCCCACATGAATTTTGAGTACCTTGATTGTAGTAGAGAATTGCTTGGCAGTAGAGAGTAGCATTTTCATAAATAATGGTTTGATTCCTTTTTCCAAGCTTAGACTTCAACACCACAAAGTTGGGAAGCATTTTATTAATCGACACGTTGACATAGAATCTAGCGAAAACCATGTGAGATTTAGAAAGAGTTACCAAATCTGCAGAAATATAGTGTCCAAAAGAGTTTCCAATCCACCTGAAAACTTGCTCGCCCCAGAATTCGAGGGGTAACCCCGGAAGACGGACCAAGACTGAAGCCATTCTACTGAGCTCAGTTGAAGGGCCGAAGTCCGGTTTCCACTTAGCCATGATGAAAAAATGTTTTCCATAAAGCTAGGAACCAGATAAAACAAAGGTTAGGTCCTCCATAACCGTAAATATGAATGGGAACAACTCACCAGGCATGACCAAAACCACCACACTACCTTTGAGCTTCCACTGGGTTCCCACCCATTTCCTAACCATGTCAATGGTAGGACAAAAATTGAAATTTTTTCCCACCAGCGCCAGATTTAGATCAGCCATGGTTCTATCAACAATAGAGTAGGGAAGGGATATCTCAGTGCCTTCCTCAGAAAAGGTAACCACATCCAAAGTGGAGTCTAAGTCACCCACCGGGGTCCCCACAAGCACACCTTTCCAGTCAGCCTTGGGTGGGGAAGGGGGTAGGGAATCCGAAGTACTTGCCAAAGGAATCCTGACGGGGTCAACAGAAAGCAAAGGAGGGTACCCGGGTGGAGGAGGAGGGGGCTCCCCCCAGAAACTACCACCATTGAAAAATTCAAAATAGCTTGTCGGGCGCAAAAAGTTGTAGAGCTGCGATTAATCACAATGTTACCCGTTGGAACAATTAAATGGTTATAAGGTTAAAATAAAACAATGTTATATTAAAGTTAAATACATTATAATAATTTTTTTAAAAATTATAACATAATATACTTAAGAATTTAATTTATTTTTTATTAATATATAAATAATAAATATATTAATTTTAAATGTTAACTTATAAATATATTATAATTAAAAGTCAAAGTTATATATTTTAAAATATTGAATAAAAAGCAAAAATTAAAAAAGTGCATAGTTTAAAACATAATATATAAAGATATAAAGTTTATTATAAAAAACAAAAAAAATTAAAATAAAAACAAAACCTAAAAAGTAAAGTCGAAATATTAAATATGAAAGGAGTGACCTCGTTAAGCTTCTCCGACCTGAAGCATATTGCCTCTGAAGCATGATTCGCGCCTTATTCAGCTCGACTTACTCGTAATCCGACGTCGAATACAATTCATTAAAAAATACCTGTGCTTGTACTCTTTTAAAAAAGATTAACAGCAGAGCATGCTGCAATCCGTGGAAAAATCGTCATGAATATGTCGCAGTAGGGCTACATTCCGTTAATTTCTTCTCCTGCGACTTGAAAGAAACCCCACAATAGAGTTGTTTTCAGATATATTTTATTAAGAAAATATGCCCTATTTACACGTACGAATTTTTCACGATTTTGTGTTTCATGTTTTGATGTTCGCCGAATTTCGAACCCGATGGCTGAAATTCGGCGAATGCTGTGACTTACTGCATATGATTCTTTGTATCATTATCAACAACTAATTGTGTCTCATTGGGATCTAAAAAGTGCTAAATCCAATATTTATGTATAATGTTTTGGAAGTTGGAGTGATCACTTATATGTTAAGTGGGTTTGACCATGTTGTTAACTGATTTATAGGATTGCTCATTCGATTTCGCATCTGAGTTGCTTTTAACTTTTGCTCCTTGCAGGAACTTTTCTATTTGATTAGGAAATGGTAATAAATATATAAGCCAAGTCAATTATAAATTAAGTTTTCAAAATGTTGGATGATTGGGCTTCATTGCATTCTGCGTCAGAAAGTGGATCTCATACCATCAATGAGTATGCTGAGGTACTCTTTTTGGCCAAGTTCATTCCAGAGATTACAATGTTAATAGATTTTGCTTACTTTTGGACTGTCTATTTATAATTTTTGCATTGGGTGTATTGTTAATCATGGCCTTTAAATTACATATTTTGAATTTTTATCAGGGACACTAATTTAGTTGCGTTTGAAGTTTCTCATTGCCCCTAACCTTCTCAATAATATTATTTCAATGTACTTTGAATTATGGATACTGCGATGCTATGGGGTGGCCCTTTATATAATAAAATCCAAATATCAGTCCACACTATTTAGCATAAAAGCCATTATTTTGATTTTTAATTTTGTCCTTGTTTTTCTGGCTTCTGTTGTTGATATCTTGAGCTACTTGAACAAGGGAATTTTTCGTCTAGACTAACAAATGTTTGACAATTCCACCTCTCTTGGGCTTGAGGATGACTGCCCCTTTGCATCGAGAAACTCCTTTGCTTTGGAAGGAGTTGACGTCTAGATATCTTTACAAAAAATCACTAGTTGAGTTGTGGATCTAGAGTGTTAGGAGCTGAGTTTCAACATCAATTATTGCAGGTTTTAGGACTGATTACATGAAAGACACTATTGCTGCAAACCTTAAGCATCGAGTTTAGGTGGAAGAGGCAAGGATTGCCTGATCTGAAAACATTCAACAGCTCAAACATTCGTAAAAGATGGTTTTCATCTTTTCTTGCTTTTAGCTTTTGATGATTATGATAGGTACATGTTGATTTGGGTTAGAGGGAACCATGTAATATCCCAGATGAAATAAATTATGTATTTTACTTTATTTGCAGCAAGGGACAGAAAATGTAATCTATGCCTCATTCCAAAATCCACATGCAATTGATTATTGCAGATTAAACTGGAATACCCACAAAGATTTAACAAGAAATCTTACAAACTATGCACCCGATTTGGATATCTAACTGTCAAATCAACCTAAAACTAAACCAAACTTAACATACAAGTAAATAACATAAAATAACATTAGTTGTACTGCATTAAGCTTCCAACAACCATAAATTTTATATTATTTATCTGAAACATAAATCTGCGTGCGAATCTATCAATTTTTGCACACCTAATTTCACCTGAATGCATAGAAAACTCAATGGAAACCCTCCAAAATCACAGAGTATCCTTGGCATCCAAATGGAGGTATACACAGCAAAATATCAGCAAACCCATGTCCACACAGCCAACAATTACTTCTGCAAACCAAAAATACACAACAAACACTGCAAACTGCTGAAATCACACCTGCAATACAAAATACTATTTTGCTGAAGCTGCTAACTTTCTGAAGCACAAAGGTAACCTCTGGATGAGATTACTCTCAACAACCCTTGGCCTCCCAACCTTAGATCACTTGGAAACGATGAGCATCCTGCTCAGAAAGAATTTGTCTCCATTGGTTTATCAGCCATTGAAGAACAACAAGCACAAAGCTTTGTTAGAGGAAGGAAAAATAACATAAACTCCACTGTGAAAGATTTCTGGCTTATATAAAAGTTGGGACACAAATTCCCCCTACCCAAGAGGCTAAAATAAATATTAATTAATGATATTTTCAAATATTCCATCTAAAAATAGGCCCCATAAAGAGATCCCATAATTGTCTTTGGATTCTTGGCTAAAATAGACCGTCACTCCCACTATGACAACATCTCATAATTATTATATCCATTAATGCCTCTTGACTCTTGAGTTGGTCCACTAAAATAATGATAATGTAATATTTATTTTCCCAGAAGATGTAAATTGCATTGGGACCATAGTTCAAAATATCGTTATCGGCAACTTATCGCCAAGGGCAAAAAAAAAAAATCGAGAAAATATCAGAGATAAATCAGCAACTTATCGCCAAGGGCAAAAAAAAAATATTGAGAAAATATCGGAGATAAATCAGCAACTTATTGGCAAAAATATCGGGAAATTAAAAAATTGCTTAAATTTAATTTGAGATGCATTTTTTTGCAAATTGCTCTAAAACGTTGCAAATCACATTTTTTCCCCTTCAAACCCATTTTTCCTCTCCCAAACACCAATTTGCAAACAAGAAAATGTGAAATAACTGCTTTTTGGGCGGTCAGTCCCTATTAGCAGACTGTGGCAGATATTTTGGCGAAATATCGCTGATATTTTGGCGATAAGTTCATGCTTTTTCGGCAATAAGTTTGAAACTTATCTGTGATATGTACTCCGTGATAAATTTACGTGTTTTATCACAGCCTCCAACTTATCGTGATAAGTTTACTTATCGGCGATATATCTGCCATATTTTAATCTATGAAATTTGGGACAATATAAATATTGAATAAATAATCTTTCCCATTTTATCCCGTCTCAGTTGACTTACTATTTTTGGTCAATGGAGACTTACTATATATAGTAAGTGCTATTTTTGGTTTAGAGGGGACCGCCTCCTCTGCTAGATATCTTCATTGCTATTTTCTACTCATCTTCAACTTCATAGTTGTATATTGTGTAGACTGAATGTGATCGATACCTTGACCTTGATTTGGAGATCTCTCATTATATTTTTTTGTGTGATGTCTTTCTTATGGGCAATTTTAATGCTTACACCAAGACCTTCAAGATACTTCTACATGATCATGTAGACAACTAGTTTGGTCTAAATGGGTTATTCAGAGGACTTTTGTTTGTAAAGAATCTTAGCTGATAGAAGACATTCGTTGTGGCTTAGTAGAGGCATCTTTCCTAGTTGGGTGAGTCCCATGGTCTTCTATTATTTACATTTTACGGGATACCATCTTTTTGTGATTTCAATAAGTTGCTTCCCTCATAGCAGGGGAGTGATTGTGGCAGATTAAGTTCTTGCCAACACACCCTTGATCTCCCACATGTGATTTATCCACAGCTCCTATCATCTCCCACTGGCTTATCATGTTGGCTTTTAATTCTTTGAACTACCTCTCCATTCTTTGCCCTCTCCTATTTGGTTCTTCAATATCCACCATACTACAATCCTTTTTGATGCTTGGCATGCCCATGACTGTGCCACCAACCTCTCCTAGCTTATGTCAGGCTAATATCCTTATTGCCACTACCAAGTAAAGAACCGAACATCCAATAACTGTAATATGACAGGAATACAACAGAAATGCACAAAATAAGAAATGCATGTTGGGCACGACATACGCCAATATTCATTATTTCCCAAAGTGATGCTCTTGAGTTGGGTAATTCTATGCAATGATCCTAATAAAAGGATCATGACATTTGACCAATTATTTGCATTGATGCATCTTGATGTAGTGCTCTTTATTTGTCATATTCTACAATAGGAAAACTGAGAAGTTTTTTTTCCTTGTCATTACTACTTTGTTGTATTTTTTTTTCCTTCCTTTTTTTCATCTTATAAAATAAGAATTTGTATTGCAGGCTTATGGTATTTCTGGAGGACAGAAGAATACAGAGAGTCATATTTTCTCAGTAGACACACTTGAACGACATGCATCCAAGAGTCATGGAGTTATAACATGCATGTCAGCAGGAAATAATGCTATACTTGTTGGAACAAATAAGGGATGGCTTGTTCGATATGATTTTGGAGGTGGAGACAATTATGGTATGTGCTTTTTTTTAATATATAGCTTTTGAAAATTAATTATGTCCACCTTCCAAAATCATAAGATTTATAAACTTTTGCCAAAGGTGCTTAGTTTAAAAATTAAAGCTGTACAAGAATATATTAACTTAGGCCACAGAGTTTTTCTTAGGAAAATCAGATAATTGTAACTAAGAGTTCACTGCTTTGGTTGTCCTCTTGAGAAAATGTTACACGAGGCGTATGTACTTCAAAGGAATTAGTGGCAACAGCAGTGGTAGTTTTCACACATCAAGTTGAGCTTCACTTTGCTGGTGTGGTAAAGTTTCCAAACTAGTACTTGACCTTCAGCAGCCATCTACATTTTCCTCCTTGACGCTATTTTTTATGACCGAGTTTTTGAATAATGTACCTTTTTGTTCTCAAACCTGAAAACTTCTGTTCACCACATAATCATGACGGAAATTCAATGTGTCATCTCCTTTTGGGTTTGAAAAGTATCCTATAGTCTATTTTTTGCCATAGGTACTAGTTACTATAATTACAAATGACACCATGAGAAGCATCATGCAAAGAACATGTTCACATGTCAGTCCATTGGATTTTGCTGTCAATGATTTTCTCAAATGGTTGATCCCCAATAGGCTTGCGCCTAAATAAGGGCAGTCGAGAAGTTTCACAGGAGTGGGACCTTGTGCGCCTTGTGAAACAACCTCTGGGATTTCAGAAGCCAACTCTTCATATTGTTGTTTTTGGGAAAGTAGGATGAAGGGAAAACTAGGAAACAATCAGCGTAAGGCGATTCGCCAAAGCTTTCACAACCCTTCGAGCTTCCTTTCAGAAGTAACAAGAACAAGAAACCCTAAAGATTGGGCACAAAACGCCACATACTCTTCATTGTTGTAATAGTTAGTTAGCATTAGAGAGGAGATATTAGATTAAGAGTAGAAGTAGAGTAGGAGAGGAGACTTGTTGAAATTGTTGCCATAATGCTATCAAAGTGATTGTTGATTCATTGTTGGTCTCCATGGTCGATTACTTGTGTTGCTTTGGAGTATTGCATGGTTTCTTCAATTCCTTACTTAATTTAGATTTCATTTCATATTGATTAGAAGTAGTGTTTAGTTGAATGGAAGATATTTTGGATGTTTCTTTGGTGAACTCGCTTAGACCAAACCACTAGCTACTCGTTGATTGTAAGTACGCCTTGCGTGGTTGAATGACATAATTATGAGCTTTACTTTGACTATGGCTTGCACATTGATATGCATCGTTGGATGGTGTTAATGGAATGGTGATAGTTTGAACATCTTACATTTACCTTAAGAGATTGCACTAGCTTGGTTGATGTCGATGGCTAAACTAAGTCTAGTAGAGGCACAAAGACATCCACTATTTCTTACATTTTACGAGTAGAATAGCTTTCTAAATCCTTTCCTTTGCAATCATTTCATTGGAAGTGATTGAAGAAGTTAAAGTCAAGTTGATATCCATTGATTGAACAACGTGAGTCCCTTTGTGATAACCAACATATCACATTTTTAAAACTAAGTGAAAGTCCACAATAAGAAGGAGCCTTGAGGTCGTCTCATTTGATCACACAAGTCATCTACATTGTTTAGCATGTGAGCATCCTTATTCAAGAGAGAGTTGGAAATTTGGTATTTCATTTTGGAATATTAAGTCTTCGTTTTTGTATGTTGTAGTGGAACAAAACTCACATCAACACTACCCAACTCTTAGTGAGTAAATTAATGTTCTTTTATTGGCCGATTCTTATAAATGATATGCTACACGATAAAAGGACTTTGAAATCGTGGATTAGTGTCTTTATATTGGATGATGGGATTGATGATGATTTCATTGAAGTAAGTTTCTAAATGCATAGTTGGTGTAGTTTGGAGTAGAAGGTGGATTGTAATGAATAAACAAATCAAGGTCCTGAAAAGTATTATCAAGATTTATATTAAAGAGCTATCCATCATAATTTATGGTATTGTCAGTGAGTCGATATAATTAAAAGGAAAATCTTACTTTTGTGGATTCTGGCATGGAAGAAAGTTTTGTTTTCATGGGCAATTAAAATTTGCAGGATCGACTCATTTTGAGGGCAAAAGTATTACTCAATTATTTGGGCGTGGTCAAAGTGACTGGATTCTTTGTTGGCCGTTTATCTTCCCATCAAGGGTATGGGCCAAGAGTGGTAAATATTCCAGCAATTATAATTTCTTTTCCTTGCCGTGGAAGAAAATCATGCATAGGTGTGGTCAGTATTTATGGTTAATGCTTAGCTATTCAGCAGCTTGGCAATACTGATATTTAGCAGAACAGATTTGAATATAGCTGGGGAATCAACTGAGGCCCTGAAGCATAGAAGTAGATGCGATTAAGCATGTGAAATAAATTATATTGAAGATGTGTAATGTTATGGTGCAGCAGATATAAAACAATAGAAAGGCAAGAGTAAGGCAATAAGGCAGAGGTAAGAAAGTGCGTGGAGAACCTTGGAGGTCATTATCAGCTACCAAACCTTCCTATTAACAATTATGGGAATTCCTGTGCAGTTCGAGCAGTCCCAGACTCAAACTTTGAATGAACTATTGGCTGTTGGTTAGGTGTCTGACTTCCTGGATCTTGAATTTACAAATAAATTCAGAAATTGGTGTGAAGTTGACACTGCTGTAGCTTCTTCCATTACATTTATATCATATTATTTTACAACTGCTTGCTATCATGGTGTTGCCTTCACCACAATTAAATAGAAGGTGGAGAAATCTGCAGCAAAAGCCGTGAAACTTCAGCAGCAGTGTCCATTGGCTAAGCAACAACTTGATGTTCCCTGTTCTGCTATTCATAATTGAAGATTAATGCCAGTACACAGTGATGAAACGTTCCCCTACAGTGATTAGCTTGCAGAGAGGTTAACTCAGGTTAGATTGTACCTTGTTCCCCTGTATATTCTGAAAATTAACAGCAGCTTATTGAATGAACAATTTGTAGTTGTCACTGTAAAAGGGCCAGAATTGGAACACATATTTCTGCTATCTACATTGAAGTTCTTATGCAGATTCCATGAAAGACATTAGTTTCAGTTCAATCTGAATATTTATGTGTATGAGTCTGGCAAGCTTGAACTGGAATACATATATTGAATCCAAATATTGTGATCATTCATTCAAAACATATTATGTAATATCATTGTTGAATGAAACCTATGCAAATTTGAATTTATCAAAGTACAACCAACTATTCTCTTCAGTGGTATGCAAACTGTTGTTTATGGTGAAGGATGCTGAACACAGTGAGAAACCAGAGAGTATGCAAACTATTTGTTTAAATGTATGTGTACTGAATTAAGGCGAATTGGTGGAAAAAAATAGTGGCAAGCAGGGTACGTTTTTACAAAGATCCAATGAAAGATTATCTAAATGTAATTACGTGAATAAACATACATCGAAACTTCGTGAAAGAATAATATTATCTTTATTGAATCACATTCATGATTGAAATTATAGGTTGTTGGAAACACTTGTGGAAGGAGGCCTTAGCCTTGAAAGATAAACACACTCAACCATGTGTGAAATACAAAATTATTAAATGATATTACAACGCAATGCTTTTCAATTATTTACCAACTAGAACCTAGGTCCAAATTTGAACTAAGGCATTTCTTTATTGACTTCAAATGATCATTAGTGAAGCTTGTATGGTGAACCTAGAGTGGTTCACATTTCATATGACAATGCAAAGCTAAATGTTTAGTGTAACATATAGTTGGTCAAATGGGTAGAGGGAACCTTCTATAACAAATATGGTGAAGATAGTTGAATGAATCTCAATGTGGTTCATGACATTAGATCTCTTGGGACTAATGAGTTTAGAAACAAATTCCTTTGTTGTCACACACTTTAAAAAGGTGATACAAGCTTCAAGACATGAAACTAGATGTTATCTTGTTCTACCTAGTAGTAAGTCTATGGGTGTAGAAATAACTTACTCTATAGGTTTAAGGAGGTATTGATTAATTGCATTGATAGGCCTAGAATGTTGCTTTGGATATAATTTATATGGCTCATTAAAACTCGTCATAAGTTAGAATCACCCAAGAAAATGATGAATAACCATTATTCATCTCAAGATGATATTCATCATAGAGTCATGTATGGTAGTTTATTTAAAATGCTAGGATAGAACCCTCCTTTTGATCTTGAGATAATATTTGAATTCTACTCTAGATTTCTCTTTTAAATTGAAATGGTTATGAAAAGGATTGGAACCTTAGGTGAACAAATCATGCCTTTTCATCATATAGTTTTACAAGTAGCGCATTGTGCATGTAGATAAAATATATACTTTAGTAAAGCTTCATATATATAAATATACACATAATTATCAAGAAGATATTAAATTTGATGATGCTTTTGAATGTTTATGAGTGCTTGAAAGCTCCTTATGTAACATTTCAAAAGAATTGTCACATTGTTTAGTGATATTAGTTATAGGAATTTAATTGCCTTATTTAACCTTGGAATCAATGTGCTTGGATTGATGCTTATGTACGCTATGTATGCTTAGACTATATGCATTTTTGAGTTTCAATGTGCTCTAGGATAGTGTAACTTGCATAATTATCAAATGGTTAATGCATAAATAGATGCTCCTGTAAGCCTATGTGTGCTTTTGTAAACTTGTGGATATGCCCAGATTGTTGCACTTGTATGCACTTATGTGTTCTTGCATTCCTTTGTATGCTAATGCACGTTTTTGCAAGCTTGTAAATGCATTGTTGTGATTTCCACGTGTATTATGTGTGTGTTGAACAGGTGCTGAATATGGAGTAAAGAGAAGGGTAAGTTTCTAGAGAAGAGTTAACTTCTGGCTTAACTTATCTGTCGATAGTTGGCTCAAAAAGATGCTTTGTCCAAAGCTTACTTGGATCTCTTAGTATATGCTTGCTAATTGAATCATTTTGTTCCACACTCTCTTCCATATCATGTTGTCGATACATTAGCATCTTAGAATGTAGATACAACATGCTGCACTAGATTCCATCACCCTAATAGTTTCGAGTTGCTAGGCATCCTCGTGTAGGGTTGGGTTTCCTTCAGTTCAGGAGGCCTTCTAGGGAAGCTTGAATGCTTCACGGTTGGGCGAAAAAGCGCTTTGGCAGTGTTCTTGCCTGTGGTGTGCTCGAGGGAGATAGATGCCGAGAAATCTTGTCAAGATCATCATCAATTATATATTCTATGCACTCTAGTCATTCAATTGTATGGTCTTTTGTAAAATAAACAATTTTCTTATATTTTTCTTATCATTTGGCTTATGTACTTAGGCATTATGTCAAAATCTAATATCATGTTTCTATTCTGATGTATTTGAGCAAATTATTTTAATGTGTGCTTAACTATGTGTGAGATTAAGTGTAATTATGTAATTTAATATTTTATTTAGAATGGAGGTCCTTATAGTTTATTGGTAGAAGACCCTGGTGAGGTTGAGTACCTCAGATTAAGGCCTTCAAGGCCATAGGGATCCTCATGTTCCATACCATTTTTTAGAATATATATATATATATATATATTGCATACTGATTAAATAGATTTAGATATAAGAAAGCACTCCTTCCCATTTCAGCAAGGCATGGAAAGATGGAAGATTGATATTATAAAATAGACTTATTCTGATCATTATCGGTGTTTCATAGATCATTGAATGTAATTGATACTGATGTCACCCAAGGATCATCAGACGGGGATAGGGATTAGAAGAGAATCATCGAATAAGGGAGAATGTTTTTAATACATTTTGGTATGCATCGAACCACAAATCATTATTTATATATGAATTACTGTTCAAAGAAATTGAGTAGAGGATCAAAAAGAAGACAGACATTGGCAATAAGAATAGTTATATAACAGTCCATATTTATATTCTGCAATCTTTGGTGCGAGTATTATTTAATTTCTATATCAATGGGGGTCATAATGAATATAAGGATATATAATATATAAGAGAGATAAGAAGGAAAATCGACTATCAAGGGAAAAGAACAAGAGAATATATAAATTATATTTTGGTACAGTTCAAGGGAAGAATCAGCATATAGATTAGATCTGAGAAAATACATTCAGAGAGGAATAAGAATCAATCAAGAGATTATAATATATATATATAATATTAATAATTAGAATTATATATATGCTATATTTTATATGGGAATATATATATATATATATATGTATGTATAATACATATGTGAATATATATATATGTGTGTGTGTGTGTGTGTATTATATATATATATATATATATATATATATATATCTGTGTGTGTGTATGTATCAGTATGTATAATACATACATACAAACATACATACATATGTATATGTATGTATAATACATACACACACACATTATACCATATATATATATATATATATATGTAAAGAGCCTGCCTGGCTCTAACCCTCAACTAGCACTGAATTCTGATTGCTCACAAGAAATTTTGTGTTCTTTAGCAATTTAATGTTGATTTTGGAATACATGACTTTTAATTTTCAATTTTCAATTCAAATACAAGTAACCATACAAAGATCAAATAACAATGCAGTCTATTTGATTAAAATCGAAACTCCAATTCCAAAAATATCAACACCATTCGAATGCATTTATTAACAATGATTCTTATTGACTTTCACTTCTCAAAGAAAATACATTGAAACCTGAGTAATGGTTTGCTGCTGTTTAGTCTCTCTGGCCACTACGGCTTCCTTTCCTCCTCCACACACAATGACTGGCCGCAGCTATGGGAAGAGAATTGGCGGCTGAAGACACTAAAGCTCCAAGTCCTTTGTATGCTGGCTGCGGCTAATTGTATTGGTGGCGGCACTGCTGTAAGTATCCTCATGCCAAAGCAACACCAAAAAGCATTCACTGTGTGGTTGACGTCGATCATTCAAACCAGATATTCCCTCTTTCAACCGCTTCTAACTTCTGATTATTACTCTCCCAGGCGCAACTATGCCAATTCAAAAACTCTCACAATTCACTGGAACTGAATTCCAATTCAAAGTGATGGATTCAGCGAAGAATTTCTCATTCTCTTGCTGGTTATACAAAACCCTTGCATTCTTTCGAACCAAAACACCAAGTAGAAAAACAATAGCCAAAAGATGATGTTTGAATTCACCAAAAGAATGTTTATTTATTACTTCCCATCAAATTGCAGCTTCTCCAATACACTTCTCATAACTAAAACAAACTTAGCTTTCCCCACATTTGCTTTTGAAGTGTTTGAAATATAATAATCAATTATATTTCTCTCCATAATTTTATGCGCCAAAGTGTAACTTTATCAAATAAACATTTAATAACTTGGCACATTATAATAAGCTCATTTAATTATTAATTAAGTATAACTTAGTTAATAATCGTCGATTAACAAATAGCTTATTGATTCTTCTGGATGAATGACTCGCAATGCAGTTACTCACTGCCTGAGCCTGATGCCATAATGCCTTGCCATAAATAGCACTGACAAAAAATAGACCTACTATAAATAGTAAGTCCCTCAAACTGGAAGCTCTGCAAATGTTTCGACAACTCCAACTGATACCAATGCTTAGCCGCCCTGCTAAAAGAAGAAACCAAGACTATCGCAAAATAAACACTTACTATAAATAGTAAGTCTGTCAATCTGACCCAAACGAAGAGCAATTTCGACATCACAAACCTCCAGAGTGGAAACTGACCTCTGACTCTGCCAACGGCCCCCTCTACCATCCTGATTAGCCTACGAGGGTCAGAAATATAGGCTAATCCCTCAAACTCCAATGCGCATTAAAACGGGGACATTACAATCCCCCCTTCCTGAAATTTCTTGTCCCCAAACAATCTCAAAAAACAAAACACATAAGTCTACTCGGATCCCAAGGATAGAATGGTGTAATGTCCCTACGATCACCTGCAAACTCCTGTGATGAAAACACCATCCACTGAGCCAACCAACACACACTGTCACCATGCCAACCAGCACACACTGTCACCATGCCAACCAGTATACACTGTCACCATGCCAACCATAGTGATCCATACAATCTGCAGTGCTAAACCTGTCATCACCTGGATCCCAGTAGAGATGAAACTCACAACCATCCATAACAAGGAAGAATGGATATCCAAACCATCTGCTAGATCAACTCTCCCTACACACCCTACCAATATGCTTTGTGTATGAAGTCCATCTGTGCAATAGGAACAAGTACTCCCACAAACAGCTGTACCAGAACCCAAATATCCATCCTCTGCAAAACCATCATGGATATGCTGACCCTGCAAGTAGCCTCTTGCTAACCTGCAGTAACTAACCCCATCAACTGCAGATGGAGAAAACCCATCCAATAAAGGATGGTATAAACCTGGAGCCAACCCACACCGATGTGCAACCAAGTCCTCAACTGGTGGGTCAAAAGAGAAAAGATGAGTGCTCCTCACTATGTAATCATGGTGAAATGCTCCAATCTTTGTCAGAGGCTCATCAATATCAAACCGAGAATCAAGAGATAGCTCCAATCTCTGACTCTGAATAACTGGCTGGGCTGGATCCTGGGTAAGCCTCTTAGCAAACCCAACCACAAAATCCCTATGAGGGAGCATTGTAGTCAAAGTATCTACAATCCTTCCACAAAACTGAATACTACGAGAACCCCGGATGAGTGTACCCTCAGAAGCCCCGAAAGGTCCCTCTTGCAAAACCGGACTCTCAAGCAAGTACTACATAAACGAGTTTGTGCAATAGAATTTATATGAGGAAGCATCAACCTGCTCCCCTGCAATCCAAAACTGATCCCTCGGAAACCGTGACACTACTAAATCCGCTCCAAATCCACAGTCACCTCTCGCAAGTGCAACTGCGACTCCTGAAGAGCCAACTGGGTGCGCTCTAACACCCCAGCAGTTTCCTGAAGCTCATGGGTGAGCTCAACTACCTCCTCTTTCCCTAACAACGCCTCATAACAGGTATTCCCCATACAAGCAGGTGCTCCTTGTCAGCTACCAACTGTACATAGCTCTGCCTCAAAATCCTAATAGCCTCTCGAAGAAAATGAATCTCTGCTAGGGAAAGGTAGATACCACCGTGCTCATTGGTCATAGGAGCACCCTAATCGTAAACAACCAACAACTGCCAGATAACATCATAATGATCAAGAGATGAACAAATATCTCTATCACTCACCCTCAAGCTGTCCGGACACAAAATGTCTCTACATGCCCTGGCTCCCTTGTACACTCTCAGGCTCACTGATCGCAATGTGGTAGGAAATGGTATCTACCGATCTCACCTCATGATCACTCTCCTCATGTGTGCTAACAACCTCGCACATGTCCACCAACGAGGTATCACTACTGGGTATCTCTACAAATACTTCATCTGAAGAAGTGGAAGCCGCTGCTGTATCAAACTCCTGACACACCTCTGCCTCCTCATCCTCATCCGTGAGTCCCTGTAAAAGAGGATCCTGGGACCCCTCACCATTAGATGACAACTCTGAGTTAACACTCAATGCCTGGTATGAGAAACTAAATTCACTGTCGCACACATCATCCTCATACCCAACATCAGAGCTATCCACAATGCTAGTATCAACATCATCTAACTGAGACCCTTCTGATATCTTTGGCTGCATACTTGACTCAATGTCATCATGGGAATCATCAACACCGTGGCATGAATCTATATCACCTGACTCCTCTGTAACACTACAATCATGAGTGTCATCACTAGGTAGCTCCATGCTCACATCCTCAATACAGGAAAAGACTGCTGTCTTCTGTACTGACTCAACACTACGACTGTTGTCATAAAAATCAGAGCTGTCAAAGCTCATATCCTCCTTGCAGTCCTCAAAAACAACCCCGTCATCTGTAGAATCAGAATCCATAGTGGTAACGATAACATCCTCCGCACTCACACTATCCATAGCATCATCAATAGGCTCACATAAAGGACTGCTGTCCTGAAAATCAGATCCTGTAACACTAAAACTACTACCAACTGATGAAACGCTGCCATCAAGGGTAGTGAACATGTCATCAGCTTGTTCCGTGCCACTAACTCTGGTAGGCTCAAGATGCTGTGACTCAGTACCACTATCTACCAACAAGACAGGCACATCCACATATCCCTGTAGAGAATCTCCACCCTCAGGTGTGCAAATAGGACTAGTGGCTGACCCACTAAATACAAGAACATTTCCACCATAATCAATAGCTGCTGAAAATTCATCATGGAGATTTCTGGATGTCTCACCTGTAAAAACTCACGTCTCTTCTCATGTTTTTTCTGTGAAGAGGACCTATTGAAAAAGGAAACCAAGTAATTTGTTGCTTTATCAACAGTTGCCGGATCTGAAAGTTTTGCATTAAGTCTTTCCTGAGTTTGCCCCAGTTTCTCCTTGTTTTTCATCATGGCATTTGTGTTAGCCTGAGATTAGACATACTGTCTAACTGGTTTCCATGTTTTCTTGATTTCCTGTGTCTGTCCATGACTGCAATAATAACAAGAGTGCTGATCACTCAAGTCAAACAATTAAGCTCAATGAATTCCACCCTAACAAGATGACAGGAAACCGCTCTGATACCACTGTAAAAAGCCTGCCTGACTCTAACCCTTAACTAGCACTGAATTCTGATTGCTCACAAGAAATTTTGTGTTCTTTTGCAATTTAATGTTGATTTTGGAATACATGCCTTTTAATTTTCAATTTTCAATTCAAATATAAGTAACCATATAAAGATCAAATAACAATGCAGTCTATTTGATTAAATTCGAAACCCCAATTCCAAAAATATCAACACCATTCGAATGCATTTATTAACAATAATTCTTATTGACTTTCACTTCTCAAAGAAAATACATTGAAACTTGAGTAATGGTTTGCTACTGTTTAGTCTCTGTGGCCGCCACGGCTTCCTATCCTCCTCCACGCACAATGACTGGCTGCAGCTATGGGAAGAGAATTGGCGGCTGAAGACACTAAAGCTCCACGTCCTCTGTATGCTGGCCGCGGCTAATTGTATTGGTGGCGGCATTACTGTAAGTATCCTCATGCCAAAGCAACACCAAAAAGCATTCACTGTGTGGTTGACGTCAATCATTCAAACTAGATATTCCCTCTTTCAACCGCTTTTAACTTCTGATTTTTACTCTCCCAGGCGTAGCTATGCCAATTCAAAAACTCTCACAATTCACTGGAACCGAATTCCAATTCAAAGTGATGGATTCAGCGAAGAATTTCTCATTCTCTTGCTGGTTATACAAAACCCTTGCTTTCTTTTGAACCAAAACACCAAGTAGAAAAACAATAGCCAAAAGATGATGTTCGAATTCACCAAAAGAATGTTTATTTATTACTTCCCATCGAATTGCAGCTTCTCCAATACACTTCTCATAACTAAAACAAACTTAGCTTTCCCCACATTTGCTTCTGAAGTGTTTGAAATATAATAATCAATTATATTTCTCTCCATAATTTTATGCGCCAAAGTGTAACTTTATCAAATAAACATTTAATAACTTGGCACATTATAATAAGCTCATTTAATAATTAACTATAACTTAATTAATAATCATCGATTAACAAATAACTTATTGATTCTTCCGGATGAGTGACTCGCAATGCAGTTACTCACTGCCTGAGCCTGACGCCATAATGCCTTGCCATAAATAGCACTGATAAAAAATAGACCTACTATAAATAGTAAGGCCCTCAAATTGGAAGCTCTGCAAATGTTTCGACAACTCCAACTGATACCAATGCGCAGTCGCCCTGCTAAAAGAAGAAACCAAGACTATCCCAAAATAAACACTTACTATAAATAGTAAGTCTATCAATCTGACCCAATCGAAGAGCAATCCCGACATCACAAACTTCCAGAGTGGAAACTGACCTCTAACTCTGCCAATGACCCCCTCTGCCATCCTGATTAGCCTACGAGGGTCACAAATATAGGTTAATCCCTCAAACTCCAATGTGCATAAAAACGGGGACATTACAATATATATATAAACATCTACATTTATAATACATGAAAGGCTATCATAATGGCTATATATATATATATATAAACACCTACATTTATAATACATGAAAGGCTATCATAATGGCCAAATCATAAATCTTTCATTAATACCTTTGGAAGGATAGGTTGGCTTGTATGGGGAGAGGTGAGTAATTCCATCACAAATTAGGTGACTCCCAAGAGGTGGTATTGATGGATGTTCATGAAACCTGTGGGCTTAATTATGGAGGTGTTTTCAGCGCCCTATGACAATAATTCCCCATCTGCCATTAGGGTTAGAAAAGAAGTTAAGTTTGGGTTTAAAATTTAAATATAGAAATTATGGTTTGTACTATGATCAAATTACTCTCTCTTAATATTAAGGCATAATATTGCATGAAATTGTATAATGAGATGTTAAACGGACAGTCCCTAGTTGGGGGCATTACATTTAACCAAGCTCCAAATTCTTCAGAAAATGCAGTTTTAGGATTAGATACATAAACAATCTTTTGGGAACCATGTGGGTTCTCGCTAGGTTTGCCTAGGGTGCTGTCCTTACCTATTCATTTGGCTTGGGTATGTCTGAGACATTTTGGCCATCTTAGGGCCATAGCTTGATCAAACACAGGCCAAACTTGGATTGGGATCATAACCAAGTCCACATCCATGGTTCCTGGAAAACCTGGGAACAAAGACTTAGAAGTAAAGGTAGTTTTAGTTCCCAGCATGCAGATAGGGCCTACTTGGCACATGAGACAATCTTGGTATATATATTTCAATATTTTTACCTTTTCATTTGATCTCATGATCAAGCTCTGGAATAATTTGGGCCTTGCTAATCCACTTATACCCTTGAGTAAACATCTCTTTGTCCATTCTGCTTATACCCCTGGATGTTCTTTGCCATTCTATTTTCAGCTACAAAATTTTTTCTGTGAAGATTTTAACAACAGAAAAGTCTTTATTTTATTTTATACAGTATTGAATGCAAACCAATTACATTCTCGTCTTCAAAATTTAGTGTCTTAAGATTTCTTTTAATGTATGATCTTGGGAATATGTTGGGTTTTACATGTTTACAACTTATGCATGACATTTACTAACTTTTTGATTTGATGATGCAGAGCTTGATCTCTCTGTTAGCCGAACTGTGGATCAAACTGTACATAGAGTCTTTGTGGATCCTGGTGGGAAGCATTGTTTGGCTGTTGTGCTTAGTAACGGAGGAGCTGAAACATATTACACACATGCTAAATGGAGAAAGCCCCGTATTCTGAGCAAATTGAAGGGTCTTGTTATAAATGCTGTAGCTTGGAATAGGCAGCAGATCTCAGAAGGTTTTTTTAAAATAAGATGAACAAATTTTATTTGAAATTTGGTATTTTCTCGTTGGTTATGGTGTTGCATATACTGAAGACTTCTAATCTCTATATTCCCTTCTGCAGTCTAGCATATTTCTTGTGCAACATCTGGGCTCATATCCTTCTGATGTTAGCAACATTTACTAATGTTTTATTTGGTGTTTTTTTGATTGAACAGCATCGACACGAGATGTAATTCTTGGGACAATGGGAGGTCAACTTTATGAGGTTGTAGTTGAAGAGAAGGATAAGAAGGAGAAACACCTTAAGTTGCTATACGAATTAATTGAGTTGAAAGAGCCCTTTGTGAGTTTGCAGGTATTTAGTGCGATTGCATTTTAGTGGTTGAAAATGTTTGATGTTTATGTAAGGATGCTGCCCATGGTTGAGCTTGGCTGGCAAATTTAAAATCAAAATCTATATCCTTATAGATGTTGACTTAAGCACACTTTCCTTATTGTATCTCGTTGCAGATGGAAACCATTGCTACAGGTGGTACAACTCGCTATTATGTAATGGCTTCTACTTCAACCAGGCTTTATACGTTCACTGGCACAGGATCTCTGGATGTGAGTGTCTGTCATCTTGTCATAGCACATGGTAGTATTGGGGCTAATTATTGGAAGTTGCTTATATTTTGGTAAGGATAAATGCATTGTATATTACTTCAGGGAATAGAAATTCAATCAATCTAAAAACAGGAATTTAATGTTACTTCACTTATCAACGATCTTAGCCGCAAGAACGAATGAATTGGATGCTGATTGTATGCATGCTATTAAGAAGCCTTGATAAGGTGAAGTCTGATTAAAAATATGCATTTCTCCAACATCTGGAGTAGGCTTGTTAAATACATTTATGCATAGGCATACCATTTAGCTAATGTCATGTAAGGGCAATGCGTTATAACAGGAAACACCTAACTAGAAAGAATGAATCACAAAAAATATGAAGATGATTGATAGATCTGAAAACTAATAATCTCTTTTGTCAGAATATTTTGTTTAATCATCAGTTCTAATGATGAAACAATTTAGTTGATTAATTTACTGTATAGCGTTTATCAATGAATGTTGGTTATTAAGGATGACAGCAAGTAAGATTATTGATTATATTTCTATAATGGCATTGCCCCAGTTCTTAGTTATAGATTAAAAAAAATGGTATGACTACTACTGACTACTACGCATGAAAATGATTGGCTTGAATAAATGCTAAGTTGCCAGTACGGGTTCGGGCAGAGGTACAGGTACAAGAACCGGGTACATGGGTATGGGCATTTTTTTCCCCTTGGGTACGTGGATTTGGGTATGTGTTTATATATATATATATATAGATATATACACACAAAATTTAAGAAATATACAGAATTGTAAAACTAAATACACGTGATAGTATGATACTTCATCATCGATCAATGCCAAATGCTAAAATGGTAGTAATAAAGATAAATACTAAATGCCAATTGATAGTTAAATATTTAATATTTATCTTTATCATTTGGCATCTAATACTGATAACTTTTGTTGTCTAAGTTCTGAATTCTGGCCTCCACTTGCAAATGCCCACATTGTAATCAAATTTCTCATATGACAAGAGATCCCACTAACTAGTGGTGTTTTTGAGGTGGAGACCCTAATGGTTTTAAGGGGCAGCAATGATAATCTGCCCAAGGTGTTAGATGTGAGAAAAACCCAACAATTTTTTTGAGAGAAAATGAGAAAGGAGAGAGTGAAGAGAGCAAAATGATCTTTGTATTGGGTGAAATGATGCTTTTAGGGGCATTTTAGGTGTACTTGGGTTTTTGGATGCAAAAAAAAGTCAAAAATTGTATTTCTTCTTACTTTTTGGCACTCAACGCCTTTGGGTACGCCCAGATATGCCCGGGTATGCCTTGAGTACATACTTGGGCATACCCAGATGCCTGGGTAAGTACCTAGGGCATACCCAGGCAAACCCGTAACCAGACGTACCCCATACGGGTGCTGGGACATGTTAAGAACATACCCATTAACTAAGAATTAATGATAAAACTTGTATAATGTGTCAACATAAATTATAAAATTTAAATATAACTTGCATTAACATACTGCCATCCTAGCTTAAATGTTCATGGCCATGAACAAGCTTGAGTATAGTATTAACAAACTGGGTCAATAGTTAGTTTGTCAAGAAAAGTTCTCTGTTACTATATAATTAAGCTCACCCCCCTGCAAGTTCTTGCTAATATAATAAATTGCATATTCCAAGTCACCTTCGTTTTGTCTCAATACTAATTCAATAAAGTTAGAAGCATTAGTGTGAATGTGGAAAGGAAGATTCGAATTAGGTCCTCTTAAGATGGGGGCTTGTGTGAGGGATGTCTTCAATGCTTCAAAAGATTGTTGACAAGCTTTTGTCCATTCAAATTCCACTTCCTTGGTTAGTAATGTAAAGAGAGGGACGACAATCTTACTGAAATCGTTTATAAATAGTTTGTAGTATCCTGCATGTCCAGGAAATCTCCTTACATCCTTTTGTCTTTGTGGTACTGGAAGTTTTGAAATGATCTCAATCTTGGCATGGTCCACTTAAATTCGATTAGGTGACACAAAGTGGCTAAGGAGGACGCCTTCCATCATCATAAAACATTTCCATAGTTCCTGAACTCACCAGGACTCACTGAGTCCTGGTGAGTTTCGAGTTGGGCGACCCTGGCTGAGTCCCACGGGCCTGGGACTTGTTAGAAACTCGCCTTAGGTGGGACTCCCCAGAAACCTGGTTTTTGCCAAGTCCTGATGATCTTTTGCTGAGTCCTGAGTCGGGTCAGCCTTGCCGAGTCAGAGTCTTGTTTCTATAAACATTTCTCATGACTGAGGAAGAAGTTATTATCATGACATCGTTCAAGAGCCTTTTCTAAATTTGCCAATGCCTCCTCATAGGAGTTCCCATAGGTAGTAAGATCATCCATGTATATTTACATTGAATCATGAGCAAAATTTGAAAAGATGCTTAAGACAACTCTCTAGAATGTGGGTGGGGCATTGCACAATCCATATGGTAATATTGAGTATGCATATGTACCCTAGGGGCATGTTAAAGTAGTTTTGTCATAATCCTCAGGCATCCAAGAAGGAAAAGTATCTTTTTCCAGCTAATGAATCTAAAATCTGATCAATGAAGGGCAAAAGAAAATAGTCCATCCTTGTTGCTGCATTCAATTCTCTGTAATCAACACACACTCTCCATTTACTTTCCTTTTTGGGCACAATGACCAATGGAGACATCCATTCACTATTTGATATAGGGTATACGAACCTTGCATCCAAATGTTTCTGCATCTTACTATATCTCTAAGAGCTGGGTTCATTCTCCTTTATGGCTGTCTCATTGGTCTACAACCTTCGTTGATGTAGATTCTATGAATACACAGGCTAGGGTCGATGCCCTTCATGTCATGATAATCCCATGCAAATTCAAATGTGTGGCTTGCATCATATGCATCTAGTTAGAGCATTGGTATGTAGTTAATTCATTGCTAATATTGAGTGTCTTACCTAGAGACACTTCTATAGGTGTTGCTGCTGTTATGATAGAGGCAATATCAAGACTAGATATATTGAGGCTGCAATTGTGTGGCAAGATATCAAAGAACTTGCTGGCAGTAGATTCATCTTTATTAGATAAGAGGCTATGGAGTGGGCAGGTTAGGCATAACGGAAAGTCATCTTGTTGTGGGTCTAAGTCATAATTTTTTTGCATAATGTGAGCAAGGACTTCATCTTCATCGTGAATGTTTACCATAGGGCTCTTCTCTATAGTCATGGGCGTTTGAGCATTTGGAGGGAGTATTGATACTGATCTTCCATATTAGGTCATATAGTCTGTTCTGTATTTGTATGAGGCTGGGCCGGAGGATAGAGGATCAACTTCCTGGTCACATTTCTGGTGGAAATGATCATGTTTATGGGCTTGCAACCAATAAAAGCATCTGCAGTGGCTAACCACCATTTTCCAAGGACCAATGGATATCCTGCTATATTGGCTTTTGGCTGCAAGACAACAAAGTCAGCAGGGTATTTCCATGAATCTAATGTGATAACCAAGTTTTCAATCATCCCCTCAGGTTTGACAGTTGACCTATTTGTAAGTTACAAAATAGTAGGTGTTGGCCTTATATTCATTAATTGCAGATTATTTAATTGTCTCCTTGGTCATGACATTTATAGCTGCACCAAGATTGAATCAATTAGGGTGTTTTTGATAAGGGTCCCATTGATATGCACATCTACAATAGGGCTACTAGGGTTTGAGTATTTAGGGACTACTAGGGTTCCAAACATGATATCAACCAACTGTCCGATGACATGGATAGTATGAGAATCTTTCTTCTTTCTCCCTGGATGCCTAAGACACAACTTCATAATAGTTTTGGAATAATTGTTACACCTTTTATAGCTTGGATGAGGGGAATCTTTATGCACAGATTGGTCAACTGCCCTATAAGATCAAACTCAGGGTGCAGATGGTGTTATTAGGTAGCTAGTGTCTCCTGAAAGGGTAGTTTCATGTTTGTGAGATCAACATTTTGTTGGGTTTGTTTAGATTGTGCATTGTTAGTGACATTTATGATTGGTTCTTCATCAGGTGATTCTCTGATTTGTGGATGTGTAGGACCAGCAAGTGTCTTTTTTGAGCGAAGGTGGACATCACTGATTTCAATTGCATAGGTTGAATATTGGGCGACCTCATTAGAATAAGCATGTTGAACAGGCTTGTTAGGATTGGGTGCAGGTTGGGCAGACAATTGTGGTGCTCTTGGTTGTGCGGGAGGAGGCGTGGTTTGATTTGGCATAATGGCTTGCTTTTGAGGTAATATGCTAGGCATGAGTGAAGGCTGCTAGGTCAAATGTTGCTGTTGCTGTGGGTAAGGCATATTGGAATGTTGCTACTTTTGGTTTCCTCGCCATGGCTGTGGCCATAGGTTTTGAGGGGATTAGCATTATTGATTATAGCTGGGAAACTAATATTGGGAATGCTGTGGCCATTTCCCTTGTTGTGGCATCCAATTGGGTGATGAACTACCTTGCCATGGTTGATTGGGCATTGAGTTCCAAGGTGGGTAATTCCAATTTGCAGCATTTGAATTGACCCCAGGGAATGAAACATTATAAGACGGGGGTCTGGAGGCATACCTTATTTTTGTTGCCATGGTTTATGTTGAGCAATGTAGAAGACTTGCCCTTCATCCTCCAAGGCATGGAATTCTGGTTGTGTCTACTGTTCTTTAGAGATAGCAACAATCTTTCTGCATTTACAATTGGCCTTCTTTTGTCTACAGTGAGGACAACATTTTGTGAGAGCTGCTTTGGCTTCATCTGGTTTCTTCTTTATATGCAAGGTAACTAATTTTGTGTCAAGATGATTGATAATGTCCTCCTTCATGTTAGAGAGGATTGTTAAGCTCAACTCTAGAGACACCATTAGGTGTCTTGGTAGTAGATAGGAGTATAGAACTTTTAGTCTTCCTTAAATTTGACGACCTGGAATAGTTCCTACAAAACCGACATATGTCTTTATATGGCACTTGAGAGATATCACCTCCCCCCATCAAATTTAGTACTTCCATGCATTCCTCATTTACTCCTCTTGGAAATACCAACTTGAGGGATTCGGGGGAGAGTTTGTTTTGTCGAGATTTCTATAAGTAGAATTGGAATCTTTCCACTTAATCCTTAAGAGGTTAATCCTCCTTTTGGGACATCCTAAAGATTTCTTCCCTCTACATGTCTCCACCCCTACAATAGTCCTAGTACTTTTTCAGAAATTTCTCCTTCATTGTGTCCCAACTTGTAATATCATTGTCGTCCAACCCCATAACATTCTTCAAGGTTGCTGAGAAGAGTTTTAGTCTATAGGCATCAGTTGTGTAGTCATAGCTACGACACAAGATATCAATCTCAAACATGAAGTTATCAGGGTCCTCTGTAATTAGACCATAGAAGTTAGACTGAGCAGATGGATGTATGTTTTCGAGAGTAGCAACACACTCTTGATTTGAGATTAGGAACTCAAGTGATTGGTTCTGCAGGCTTCTCCACTTCCTCATCAGAAATTGTAGAGAGTGCTTCTATTGTTGTGGATGCTTTGGATAATTGGGTTCCTCAAAAGATGTTGAATCCTTTATTGTGTCTAGTATATCTTCTTGACTCTGTTCAGACGGAACAAACCTTACTAAATCATCCATCTATCGACTCATACGATGAAATATTTTAGCCTTCCTGCACTTGTTGGTAAATAATTTGGATTTTATCTTAAAATCTATTGTTCCAAATGCTGAAGGCCTAAACATCTAGTCTAATGAAAGCAAATATCATAAAGAAAATAGCAAATAAACAAACTTAAACTTAGAAACCCTAGATCTTAGCATCATCCCCGACAATGGTGTCAAAAATGACTAACCCTTTCTAAGTGCAATAGGTTGATGCAGGCATCTCAATGCATACGCTCAATAGACAAACATATTCCATATCAAGTAACCTACTGTCCTAGAGAGGTTTTTTCATTATAGACCAGGGATGTATCTTCTTGGATAATGTTGGCACTGTACGTGCATTCAATGACTCTTTAAGTTACCTATCAATTGCGTAAGGGGAATTAATTGAATTTAACAGTTAAAACAAAACACATGCAGTGCTGGAAATAAACCTATTTGCACAATAGTCTCAACGGGTGACCAGTTAAGTGATTCAACAGTGGTTGCAGGTGGCACAGAACTATAGCTATGCTGCAGCTTTAACTTCACAGTCCTATGCTATTGGTACCATTAAGATATAATATCTATCTGACTAAGAAAAACACCATAACAAACTAATCTATCAAAAATAATGAACAACTTAACTAATACTAATGTTAATAATTTAACTATAAAGAGGATTACAATTCCTCAAGTGGCGCTTGCTTGAGTGTCGTAACTTCTGATCACAAAGTTAATCCTAATTCAAGATATCATCAACAACCAGTTTATTCATTCTTTGCCAGTTGATAACTCATAATAACAATTTCTCTGGTTAACAAGACCAGAAAATAAGGAAAGAATCGTTCAACCACGAATAAAATCTATTTCCAAATGGTGGATGGATAAAATTCGTATGTTCTTATTGGACGAACAGAACAGAAAAAAATGGTTGGATGAATCCACTTTGGAGGATTTTCTCATATCCTTGAACAATACTCAAGGCTCTTGGCTGGATAGCAGGAGCAACTTTTAATTTATTAAGAAAATCTAACAGAATCTAGTGACTATCATGTATTCGTGTCTCTCAAACTCTGATATGTTTGGACTTTTATACACAGTCCTAAGAGAGCGGGTCACTTAAATCTAGAGACAACTTATGAACGTCTATCGATCCTCCCTAATATTGAGATGACTTATTCTCGTATGAAATTGAAAGTACCAACTTAACTTACAAGAGTCACAATCCTAATGGGACTCTTATTACAACTGCAGAACATAAAGTATAGGAAATGTGTGAATCAAATGAATGCCATAATGAATCATGTCTTCATTGTCTTGCAAACTTCTTCATATCCCTTGAGTGCATTTATTCCTTAGTGACAAAGTCAACAAAAGTCCTTTGTGTTTCAATCGACACCTTCTTAACTACTTCCTCTCTTGCTACAAGGAACACTCTGCTTTGGCTGTGGGCCAACAATCAATCCTTTTGCTATAGGTTTGTATGATAAAATCAATCATTCATCCACATTATTGCCATTTAGAACATTGTGAAATTATATCAGCCATGAATATCCTCAAAACACATTCATTCATTATATGTCACGCATCACTTATTAAGCTTAAACAAATTTCAAGATAAAGTCTTAAAAATAATAAGTGTCTTGTGAAAGATGGAATAAAACAAGTAAATAGTATCGATTCTAGAGTCCATTACATCCCCACCCCCCAGTATTCATTAGATTCATTGTGGTTAGGGTTTCATTTTTTGTCAAAGTTATCAGGTTTTAGTGTGGAAATTGCTTCAAACTCTTAGGAGTTCACCATTTCAATCGGCACCTTCTTGACTACTTCCTCTCTTACTGCAGAGAACACTCTGCTTTGGCTATGGGGCTACAATCAATCCTTCTGCTGTAGGGTTGTATGTTAAAATCAAGCATTCATCCACATTATTGCCATTTATAACGTTTTGAAATTATATCAGCCATGAATAACCTCAAAACACATTCATTCCTTATATGTCACGCATCACCTATTAAGCTTAAACAAATTTCAGGATAAAGTCTTAAAAGCATTAAGTGTCTTGTGAAAGATGGAATAAAACAAGTAAATAGTATCAATTCTAGAGCACATTACACCCCTACCCCCAGTAGTCATTAGATTCATTGTGGTTAGGGTTTCATTTTTTTGTCAAAGTCATCAGGTTGTAGTGTGGAAATTGCTTCAAACTCTTAGTTCACTTATGTGCGAATTTCTATTTTTAGCAATGCTATATTCGACAACTATTCTTAGTGTCCTATTTTGGGGTAGCAGATGAGAGCCTATTTTAGGCCATTTCTATTTTATTAATTGCTTTAAGATTAGATTTGTATTATGTTGTTTTCTTTCTTTTTTGGCAACTTGTATATAGATTTGCCTTAATACAATAGTTTTTTGGATATTAAATTATTATTCTTAAATCCCTAAAAGTTGTTTATTTTAGCCTAAAGATAAGTTTTTTGAGCATAAAAACTTAGAAGGATAGTTATTTTTTGTATTCAATATCAGATTCTTGCATAGATTGTTATTTTAAATTTTTTGTATTCAATATGAGATTCTTGAGTCATAGGCGAAAGAGCTGCCAGAAGAGAGAGAAAATAATGATAGGAAATGTAAATGTTCCACATCTAACGAAATTAGGTGGATAGGACTTAACAGTATAGACAGTTACATTATAAGAGTACCAGGGTGAAAAGAACACTAGATTCTGATTCTTGAAAAGTAACTAAACACTTAAAAGCATAACTTGAGGGGAAAACAAAAAGGGATTAACCCCAATTCATATGATCTAATAGAAATTTGTTGATTACAAATAGTCAATGTGAGGTACCTAGTTTGTAATGAAACACTTGTACAGTTGCATGTCCGTACCAAGATTTGGCTCAGGAAGATTAAATATGCCACCAAAGCAGACACAAACGACTCGGTGGAGGATCTGATAATTTCCAGGGCTAAGGGTGCCCAGATTGACAACCCTAGTAGGAAGCAAGAGTAGATGGTGGTGAAGAAAATATAGCTTCAGCATTCAGGATGAGATCAAGCAACAATTCTTGAGAATAAGAATCTTAACTAGAGGTTCAGAGGGATGTGGATGGGAATTATGTTTACCAGTTGTGTAAATCATGTGTTTATTGTTGATGTTATCAGAGGTTGGTTTAGCAGTTGCTGTCAACTATTTGTCCTTGAAGAGCAATAATTGGGCATTTGTAGTGTAAATAAACTGAACATCATATAGTAAGTGTAATACTTGGGTAGTTTCTCTGGCGCCTGCTGGGCGCTAGTTCAGTGTAGTTTGTACAATGAAAAAGTTCATTTCCAATTATGTTTCTTCATGTGTAATGTCATGCTTCAGTCATTGAAAGCATTTCTTGTTTCTGTTTCTGAGTTAGGGCACTTATAAATATTTCTAGTGTAATTAGGTTTGGTGGAGGGCTGAATTTGAACTATATATTTCTGCAAATAGATTAAAAAAGAAAAACTAATTTCATGTTATTCAATGTTCTGTATTCGAGAGAAGTCTTTGATAGTTAAATTTTGAGCATCAATTATAACAAGGCATATGAATTTTATGTTTATGTTTGTGTTTGGTAATTTAAATGAGGCAGGTAAAGTTGTCATGTTAGAACCTGTCCTTGAGTAGAATTGATTATCATATTTGTAGCATACGTACAATGAGTTCAAGCCTTAACCTGACGTGTTGCTTGCAAATTGAAGAAGTTCGGTATTATATATTTCATAGCATAATATTTTCTCATTAAAGGAAGTTCATGATTATTTGATGCTATATTTTTCCCTATATGTATTATATATGTATTGAATCATAAGGGTTTGAGAACTTTTATTGGGACATCTTTTAGTCTTGATTTTAGTGTTTGTTTAAGAAAGGATAAAATCATTGGTGTGCAGCAGGTCTTCTAATCTCATTATTTTGGATGACAGGCTGTATTTGCTGCATATGCTAATCGTAGTATGCATTTTACAGAACTTCCTGGTGAAATGCCAAGCAGGCAAGTGTTTTTCATAATTCCTGTTTGATTCTTTAGGGGATAGTGAAACATCACCAATGGTTTATTTCAAGCATATTATGACATCTTTGAGGGATTGAAATGCATTCACTTCAAGACTTTATTGCAATCATTTGCAAAGCTCTCTTCTTCACTTGAAATTTTAAGAATATTCAAGTTTTGTTCAATATTTTCTATTTTCTTTTGGGCTGGAGACTAAAATGTCTGGTGCAGATCAGAAAATATGAGGATACAAAGAGATATAGAGTTTACTTAGGAATCTAGCAGCAGACATATTTTGAAAACAGAATAATTTTGCAGAAAATGAAATTAAGAATCCAGTTCATTGTCATATTATGTATTATACCATCATTATTTATAAATATTTATTCACATGCTTGTTAAGAAGGATCATAACATACTTTTGTGTAAGTATATATTTTAGACGCTGAAACCTTTTACTGATTTTGTAGCGTTGGGCTCAACAGCGAGCAACAAGACATGCCACAGATATTGTAATGTCCACTTCTTAGTGAGTGACAATTAATCAGGGTTAGGCTATCCCCAGGTTCTCGTAGTCTAACAGGATGGATAGAGGATCCGTGAATTGGAGGAATCAGTTGTTACCTTGAAATATTTTGAATTGCCAAGCTTAAACAATTTAAGCCTAAGTAATATTCTCTCAGAAAAGGGTGCACTTATAATATGAGTGTAGTGAGAGAAAGAGGTGCTTGGAGAGAGAACGAGGTGCTATGAGTTGGCACCTTTCTTGGAGAGAGAAAGAGGAGCTATGAGTTGGGTGCCCTTTGAGAAGAAAGAAAAAAAAAGTGACTTCATAATAAAAAAGAAAAGAAAAGTCACTTGGGGGCTACTCCACTTAAGTTGGAAATAATAAAAAATAGAATCAAATCAGATTTAAGTGGGAAACCCTAAGAAAATCCTAATTAGGGCGCATGGTTTTGGAGTTTGATAAAAAGGCAGCTTGGAGATCATTTTGATTATGTTATGTTGATTATTTTCTCTCTTGCCTCCTGAGAGGAGCTTAGCTGACCCTGAGTGTTTGGAGTAGCTTGTTGTAATGTCCCCTTTTTGGGGCACATTATTTCGAGCCTTATAGTTAGCCTTTTCATCATGGTCCGGTGGGCTAACCGAGGCTTGGCAGGTGATCAGAGGGATGTTTGGTCTAGGTGTTTTCAGTTTCAGGCCAATCGGAGCAGTTTCCACAAGGTTTTTGGCTCTCCGTTTTAATGCCAGAATATTCCTTACTTTATTTTATTATGTCACTTTATAACCCAATGGTTATACTTATTTAAAAAGTGACTTTAAGTGGAATATGAAGAGACATAGTGGGGAAACTGAAGAGTCACAGCTGCAGCTTTAAAAGAAGACTTGGAGTCTCATTGTGATATGCTTAGTTTATGAATTTATTTTCTCTTGGAGAATCCAGAGAGCTTCAACTTTCGGTTCTGAAACCTGTGGACGGAAACCTTCAGGGTTTCTCGGTGGATTGGACGGAAACCCAGTTCATCTCCGGTGTGGATTCACAGCAGAGTTCACCATTGTATTCACAGGTTCTTTATCATCCGATTTTACTCATACTTCTGTATTTTAGACTGGGAAGTTTGTATTTCATGGTTATTGTATTGCTGTTGTATAATACGATACCGTTTCTCTGAGAAGTTATTAGAATATATTTGCTGGTTTATTGCTATCGAATCAATGGTTTACCGCATGCATTTGAATGTTTAAATCTGTTTGAGAAATATTTGTGGAATTTCGGAAAATACCCCGTTTGGGTCATTACAGTGGTATCAAAGCTAGTTTTCCTGCTAGCCCGTGAGACTTCATGAGTAACAGAATTATTTACAGTTTTGAAGTTTGTTTAATCTGAATGGGGGAAATGAATTGGTTTGTTCCCAATGTGATTTTTGTGACATCGTGGACTTTGGTGCAAGACCAATAATTTATTCTGAGTAAAATAATCACCTGGTTATCCATCATATATTTGTGCGGTTGACTGGAAATATTTGGTGTTAATATTTATTTGATTATAGAGAGCCGTCCTTAAAAGTTTTGAAGTATTATATTGCTGTTTAAAATTCTTTGGTCCCATCAAATATATTCTAGCCCAAATATTGAAGTTAAATATTTTAAAAAGGCTAATGTCTTAGCAATTAATATTTTGTGGGCCCGATTATATCAAAGAGCGCAAATACAAGTTGAGCGGGATATTATTATTATGGAATCATTTCAAATGAATAAACCATAGTGGACAGAGTTTATTTTCGGGTTTGGGCAATTCGTATTTTTATTGAAGACCTTGGCTTAATAAATTCAGCGTCCGCCATCGCAAGTTTTTGTGTATATAGCTATGAACGGAGAGTGAATTTGGGATTCAAAGGAAACATTAGCGCCATTCAATCTGTTCAAATTCTAGCGATTTGATTACCCTGCAATCATTCTCGCAAGCCTTCAATCATTCAAAAACTAGTGGGGCATGAGTGTTTGGTCTAACCTCAGAGTCGGGCTTCTTGATATCAAGCCATGGTCAACATTGGAGCTTTTGTGTTTGCTAGAGCCGTCTATTTTAAACTACACAGGTGTTCAAAAGTTGGCAGAATTCATTGTGAAGCTGGCGATATTCAGTATCAAATTTGATAGTTATCAAGGAAGGGCCAACTACTAGTTGCTTTGTTCGAAGTCACCTCCAGCTGCTCACGTTGGTAACCCGTGGTTGCCTTGCACGAATTAACATCCCATCCCTTCGAATCTCCTTACACAGTAGCAATCTGGAAAACACAGTTTGGGAGTTATCGGTGCTATTTACACAGTAGTTGATACCTTGCTCACAACTACTGCCAGGAAGGAGAAATGATGGGCTGTTACAGAATCATTGAATCGTACAGAGACTTGGGCTGGCGTAGTTGCTAAGGGGTGTTACCGTGCGGTCTGATTGGAGAGGTTTGGTTGTGAACCAAGCTAGCCCGCACATAGGAGGAGGTAGTCTCCAGCACCGTCCACCAGTCGAACAGTATCATTGCGGGTGGATATATGTTACCACTAAGTCCACGTGATTGGTTGGTCGTTCAACGTGATAAGGAGAGTCACGAGCCATCTGGGCTCTCGAAATCACACCAGGTTGATGCCAGTAGGTAATGCGTGGGAGTACGAAGATATGTGGAGTGCATGTGCAGACGTTACTTCCAGCAATTGAAAACATAAATATCAGCAGTCTACGTAGCAGACATATTAGAGTCGACAGGAAGGAAGAATAGCAGCTCTCAACACCAATATCTTTGCCCGTCCTATCATTTTGAAAACTACCTATCAGCTCTTGAAGAACCAGTAACAAAGAGAGTGTTGAGTCACGTTACATGCATTGGGACAATAGTGAAGTCTCTCGGGGGCAGTAGTGTTGATACCAGAGGTCGCATGGCGAATGTTGGAGTGAAAGCCGAGCCTAAATAAAGGTGCTTGATCATTAGTCTCGACCCATTCTGAAATATTTATGCCTGTGGCTTAATATGCGTTGGAACGAATGTTGAAATTAAATCTGAAGTATTTGTTACTCAAATCAGAAGAATTATTTGACGTTTGAAACACTATATTTATATGCAATCCGATTGTATCAGTTGTGTGCTTTGTTGGAATTATTGCCAGCGAGAGGTCTGTTGATATTCCTTTGATTGATATTAGTGTGCTGAGTACATGAAAGATAATTTTTGGTGAAATTCCCATCAGCCACAATTATATTTGAATTCTGATGATGTCATTCATATGGTTCATTGCATTTGTAATAATTTTCCATGAAGGCCTAATAGTGGATTTCTCTACAATACTGTCAGTTTTCATTCGTCCTTTTTTAGCACAAGACTGTCATGTTCTCCGTATCCTTGTAAAAGGAACACTACATCAGAAAGACATTTGAAATACATGTTCTATAACTGTTAGAGAAAATGTTGACATGATACAAGACAGAATACCCTTTGGGAATTGGGGCAAATAACTGGAGTGTAACAAGGTAGGGCATTTCAGTAATACAGTGAAAGAGGTCAAAGGTTAGTACCTTATTTCTGAGAATTTCCCAGAAGAAGCTGATATAAAGGGCAAAATATCAAACCCATTCAACCGAGTTTGGAGCAAAACAAGCAGGGATTATTACAGAGAATTGAAACTCAGAAAAATCAGATTGAATACAAATTGTTTAACAAATTTTCTGTGGAGTCAAGGGTATTTCTAGCTAGGAAAGATGCGTGGTTTGGAAAAAGTCCTGACGGATCTTGCTAAGGTACAACAACAGTTAGCCCAGATTTCATAGCCTGATGAAAGGACAGAAATACTCGGCATGTATGAGGAGTATAACACACTTCCTCCACAGGTTCAGAGAGATTTAACCTTCTCTAGTTTCATCGACTTTCATCCAAAGCTTCAACACAAGACTTTAATGGCAAAGAAGCAGTGTCAGGATTTGGCTCGGAATCTACTTGCACAAGATAGGTGTAGAAATTTATACGAAGAGTTTCCAGCTATCATTAATCAACCTATAAGTGAACAAAAAACTAAGTCAGTTATTGAAGAAAAGCCTTATGAGGTTGTCATTGAAGCAGGAGATTGCAAAACAAATATTGAACCAATGCATGAAGGAGAGACTAAAGAAGAGGTAGTAAATATACAGGTTAAAGAATATGAGGAATCATGTGATTTCTATAGCAGCGCATCACATATGCATAATAATGATTTGGATGACCAATCAGAGAATACATTTCAAAATGACAATGATGGAAAGCAATCCTTGAAGAGTCAGCTGAAAGTCAATAACAATGCCATTATTGCAGCTCTTGTCCACCATGATAGTACTCACCAGATTATTGGGGATCTTTGTAGGAAGGTTCAGAAAGAGAAAGGACAAGGTGATATAAGGATTGGAACTTATGTTGCAGATTTACAGGGGGTCAAAACAACTTTTGAGGATTGGAAATCAGGATATTTGTGTTTACTTTCAGACCGCGACTACCTGTTACAGGTTGTGGGAGAATATGCTGAGTAGTTGAGGGAAAAGGAGGATGAGGTTACTAAGCTCAATAGAGATCTTAGTGTTACTCAGGGTACCTTGGAACACACCCGTATTGCTCTTCAGGAAGCAAGAAATCAGATTGTTGTCACTAGCCAGTATAGGGAACAGGACGACAGGGAAAGGTCCGAATTCTTTCAGGAGGTGATTCAGGAACTTGATAGCATACAACATACCTATGACTTGGATAGCTGCCCCAAAAGATCTTTGGATCATCCAAAGTTTCTTTATGAGTTAGATAACTTTCAGGCGATCGACAATTTCTTGTTTGAGATGGATGCTGATTTGACATTTGATAATCCTTTCTTTGAGTTAGATGAGGAAGGAATTTCCTATCCCCATGACGAGGATGAGGTTGATTGTAGAATTTGGGACCTAGGTTCGGTTATTAGAGATGAGTCTTGGTCACCAGGTTGGAGTAGCGGGATGAGCTCAGTTGCTGAGCAGTGTGGTTTTTACACCAGCAGTCCAGGATGGGCAGTTATGTCTTGTAGCATGATGAGTGATATGCCTTTCCTTGCACTACTTCTCGTTGATGGTGAGATGCCTCGTGTTGGCGAGCATCCCTTGGTTCATTCCTCTTTCCACACAGCCGCGACTCCTCTACATTATCATACCGATTCATGCAGTGCTTATGGTAATTCTATCACCACATATTTTAGGCATGATGATGATCGGGTAGAGCTTATTCAGTACGGTGTTATAGAGCTTGGTATGATGATTATGCTTGTTGGGGTGAATTTTTCACACCATGGTATACACTGTATGACTCCAGGTATTGAGAGACAGTTATGGAATCCTTATGCTGATTCAGGAATTCCAGTAGAGTTGGTTAGTGCATCGCATGTTGGCCACATTGTATGGGATGCATTCTGTTTTCCATTCAGCTCACCTACGAAGAACTTTCTTTCCCGATTATTGCAGAGGTGTGGGGTGAGTGATTGGTTTAGTACGCTTCCCTGCTTGCAGGTGGAAGCCTTGTCTGGCAGTCTGGGTACCTTGCCTCTTCAGTACAGTTTCCAGTTTGGGCGACGGATCAGAGGGGCAGTGTTATGGTAGTTGGACATTTCTGGTGATTCACTCAGTATGGGCATAGGGCGTCTGGATATTTCAGCCAGCTGGGAAGATGGATGGCCCTTTTGCTTATGGGATCCAGGAGGGACGTACTCGCGGGTGGTATTTATTCAGGGAGCCGATTGGTGTGAGGTTTGGTTTCCCCTGCATTTGACCGTAGAGGTGTTTGTGATCTCAGCTAGAGTGAGGTTCTCAGTTTGGTTGAGGACTTTCTCACAGATGATGGCAGCACAGGGCAGATTGGTATGACTGATCCTGCAGCGATTTGGGATCCTGGCATTAGACTGGTTGCTGTGTGAATGGCTTCATAGGTTAGGGCATAATATATGTTTCAGTTTCACACGACAAATTGGTGGAGCAGCTTCCCTGAGGTTGGTTTGGGATCCAGGTATTATGATCACAGCATGCAGATATCGATTGCTTGAGGGCAAGCAATCTCTGGGAAGGGATGATTTGCAATGTCCCCTTTTTTGGGCACATTATTTCGAGCCTTATAGTTAGCCTTTTCATCATGGTTCGGTGGGCTAACCGAGGCTTGGTAGGTGATTAGAGGGATGTTTGGTATAGGCGTTTTTAGTTTCAGGCCAATCGGAGCAGTTTCCACAAGGTTTCCAGGATGCTTACTATTTATAGTAAGTCGACAAAACTCTGTTTTCGTGGCATTTGAGTAGTGGACTTGGAGCGTCTTGCTGAGAGCTTTCTGGCAAGCTATCACACGTTTTCATCCGAGTTCGTTTGGCCCTCCGTTTTAATGCCAGAAGATTCCTTACTTTATTTTATTATGTCACTTTATAACCCTACGGTTATACATATTTAAAAAGTGACTTTAAGTGGAATATGAAGAGACAAAGTGGGGAAACTGAAGAGTCACAGCTGCAGCTTTAAAAGAAGACTTGGAGTCTCATTGTGATATGCTTAGTTTATGAATTTATTTTCTCTTGGAGAATCCAGAGAGCTTCAGCTTTCGGTTCTGAAACCTGAGGACGGAAACCTTCAGGCTTTCTCGGTGGATTGGACGGAAACCCAGTTCATCTCCGGTGCGGATTCACAGCAGAGTTTGCCATTGTATTCACAGGTTCTTTATCATCCGATTTTACTGTTACTTCTGTATTTCAGATTGGGAAGTTTGTATTTCATGGTTATTGTATTGCTGTTGTATAATATGATACCATTTCTCTGAGAAGTTATTAGAATATATTTGCTGGTTTATTGCTATCGAATCAATGGTTTACTGCATGCATTTGAATGTTTAAATCTGTTTGAGAAATATTTGTGGAATTTCGGAAAATACCCCGTTTGGGTCATTACACTTGCGGAGATGAAAACCTTCACAGTTCATCACTCTTGCAGTTGTGAAACATCTTCCGAGGGTGTGTTAGGATATCCTATGTCAAGAGTTTCATTTGAGCAGTAAAAAAGTCAGTTTTTTGGAGCATTTTTCTGGTTATTTCTGTAAGAGCAGCCTGCTTGTCTAGCCGCACCTTTCTTGGCTTCATGTTGGAGTTGAAGGAGCCCTTCTACTGCTGTTCAGTGTTGGTCTGCAACAATGTTTACTTTCTCAGCGGTTTGGGGCAAGATTTTCATCAGTTTCAGCGATTAAAGGGTTATTAATAGCAAAATCAGATTTAGGCCAGTTCGTACAGCTCTTTAAAGGCATTTTGTCCTAGGTTTTGGTGTCCCTAGATGCACTTCTTGAGTGGCCAAATCAAACTACCCTATTGAGAGGGTTTTTAGGTTGAAAAGGATAGATTTATTGTTGCTGCAATAAGTTTTCTGAGCGACCTATGTGGCTGCCACCTTGTGTTTCAGACCTGCAATCAACTATTTTTAGAGCTATCTTCATCAAAGTGCAAAGAGCTTTTTCTGGGTATGCCTAAATCAGATATGTAAAACACTTTGCTGAATTGGGTTACTTGTTTTTTCATCAAATTTTATAGTTAGAGCATTGTACTAAAATTTAGAATTTATTGCTGTATGAGGCTATTTTGCAATTTCACTAATTAATGACACTTATAGTTGATAAGACTTTTATGGGTATTTGATAAATTGAGTTTTGAAGCTATCTTAAGTATATTTGTTGCAAGTTCTTTTAGAAATCAGAAATCAAACAAAAAACACTACTTTGTAGTTTACAGTGTTCCAGCTTTGGGGTGGGACATTACAGATATGAGCAAATACACAAAACAATTGATTTACCCACATTTTACTGGAGTAACTTTCCTTGTAGGATGAATATCTTGGGTTTTCTATACTTTTAACCTGAAAGTAATAAAGGGACAAAATTTTGAAAAGAGAGGGAAATTCCCCTTACTTTTAACCTTTGTGCAGAATGAATGCAGAGAACTGCTCTAGGAAACCTAGGAAGACATTAAAGAGTGAAAATAATCTCTTGTTTGGGAAACGTCAAAGAGGTATTGGTGGAAGATGGTTGTGTAAAGATGATTGAAAGCAATTTAAGGCTCAAAGTGCCTTGGTTAAGGTACCTACAAGATTGTGCTTCAAAGGCCACCAATTGAAACCTTCTTGGCACAAATTCAAGAAATTGCAAGACATACCTCCACACCCTTGATACAAAACTCAAGGGCATGCGTTTTTGGTTCTGTAACTTAAAACTAATCTAGTAAAATATTCAATCTGCCAGGCTAGATCACAGTGCATGTTTTTATCATGCAAAATCTGAAAAAATCACCCTATCAACATGAGTTACAATACATTGTACATTGAATGGCAAAACTAGAACATAAATTCACAATTCGTGTAATAAGATACACATCAAAAATCTACATGAACAAAATACAGATAAAATTGCTTCAAAGAGATACTTTCCATGGAATGTCTTTCAGTAGACAGGAATCCCTTTACATTAGTTTTCAGTTCTTTAATACACTCCCTTGTGATGCATAGGTAGTTGCATGATTGCATTTTAAACCCTTGATTAGTCTATTCAACCACTTACAACCACAACCTCACAACCTAACCTTTTTATTACATATAAATCTTTCAAATTAATATTTACATGCATTTTGTTACATTAATTCACTAATTAATAAATTTGTGGGGTTCATCATGCAAAAATAACCTCAGTTTACTTGGATTACCATTAAAATACATGACTCAAAGAAGATTTCCACATAACAACAGTGTTTCTTTGAGTTTTTGGGATGGGGGATGTGAAGATGGAAAAAATATTCACAAATTTTGGGGATGGTTATTAAAATAACTTAAACAAACTAAAAGCAGATGCAATTTTAGAAATTAAATACAGTGCTGCATTTGCAGTCTCAATCTTCCACTTTTTCAATTTTAGGGGTTTTCAATATTTTTCCCTCAAAAAGTTATATTTTTTAACATTTTTATGCATCAAATGGAGCAGGCTGTATGGTCCTGAAAAAGGGGATGTTTCCTTCAACTCCTCAAGTCCCAGAGATGTTGGGGATGTCGCTTGGACCCATAAGGACACATCCTTGGGAACACTGCATACCAATAATAATTAACTCAAAAATAGAGTGTGGGGATAGCAATGTGCAAATTTTGAATATGACCTGACTATGGATCCTTATTACAAAAGATATTTTCTCCTTGTAAACATTGGTCATTTTCTTGATACATGTATAATTAACATCTACACCTTTAGTATAGACTAATATACAGATTTGATTTGATGTTGGACTTGGGCCCTCTATGCCTTGTATGTTGGACAATAGAATAGTACTTTTTATAAATTATTTTGTAAACATGACAAGAAATAAGAACCAAAACGCACTGCGTCATGGCTATGCAACATTGAATCTAATACAAAATTCGACATGGCGTGGTTGCCAATTATGATCTTGATCACATTTATCACATATGATGATATCTTCGTCTGTTTTTGAAACCACCATCCTTACAATTAAGTGATTGATCTTTGATTGTGGAGTATCTTGATTATTGATAAACATAAAAACTTGATACATCTTTGAAACTGCTGATGTTTTCATCTATGTGCTGAGAGATCTTTGTAACTTCAAACTTACTCTGTGCATGTTGCTATTGGGAAATTGTGACAATTAGAAAAGGTGGCTTCAATAGCTTTGAAATGGTGTAATATCCCCATCAACAAAAGTTGGAGATAACAGATGGATCTCTTTTAGTTTTGGGATCTGCATGTTTTTATATTTATATACACCTTTTCATTGGATTAGGTATCAGAATCCGATTTTTCCATCTAAAATGGTCAAGCGAGCCATACCTTTTTCTTTTTTTGCTAAAATAATAGGTTTCTATTATGAGGACCTTGTTCCATTCAGAAAAATCAAACTTACAGTACGATCAAGCTTGGAGATTTTCCATGGTATATTTTCAAAATTATCAGTATTGACAATATGCCTATCGGAGAGTGGATAGCAACTACTTTCTGATAGATAACACCATGAAGTGAAAAGTTAGTAGACTTTTTGATACTATAGTGACAATAAAACCTAAAAATATAAGCCCATATAGAAGTTGGGAATACTAGCCTAAGAACCAAACAAGAGTTTGGAGCTGAACTTGTATATTCTTGCATAATCAAAGCCTTATAATCAGAACTTGGGCATCTCATAGTGGGAGGCCTTGTTATAAGAGGCTTTATTTATATAAGCTAGGTGAGATTAAGAACCATTGTTCAACAATATTATTGTCCTCTAGTTTCAGCATCAATTGGGTTTCCTACTGTTTTTCTCCTATCACCTTCTACTATTTCAGGGAAGTTGGGTAATATATACTCAAGGAACTGGAATACTCCCAATTCTTTGCACAATGTATATGTGCCCGTAAATTTTGTCATGAAGGTTCAAGGAAACTATCAAACGAACTTGTCAATCTTGTTAAAATACAACCTTTCATAAATGGTCTACCTTCCATCCAATCCTATGACAAAAATAGTGGAACAGTGGCACGGTCAACAGAAGTTCCTATGAAAAGAAAGGGAGGTGCTTTACTGATTGATAAACTCCATGGATATTCCATTGGAAGAATCACCAATAAAAATCCTTTACTCATTAATTAGTTTTTTTTGATCGGTAATATCCGCTTTTGACTGGAGCGATAACCAGTGAGGCTACAAATCTGGGGGACCTCATCCCCATGAAACCAACACATCAGACCCGCGATCCAGAGAGCCCAGCAGGGACACCGGCCTGGGTCTCCGGGTTCGCGAGCACACCAAGACCAACGAGGGTCTGACAACTGGATCATGAACACCACTATCTTCAACCTCCTCCATCGCAAGTACAGTGCACTCCCTCGTCAACGATCCTTTCCGGCTCCCGTGACTGCTATGCAGAGCATACGCCGAGTGCTGCCTGTGAAATTCGAACCCTGAATTATGCTGACCACCAATTCCTTCCGACTCTTGGGCCCAGCATACACTGTCTCGCTTGATTGCACTTCCCGTGGTTCGAACATTGAACCTCCCAGTTATTGGGGCTCGCAGCCACTGCTGCGTTGTGAGCTCATGCTCCTTTACTCATTAATTAGTTGCTCTCTAGATTCCTGCAGCATTAGAACATCAAATGCTTACATCAGTGGAGATAGCCATATTGTCAATATCCATATCCTCATGTCTTAGCTATAAACAAAACAAGCAAAAGAACAGTAAAAGATTATATTAATGGTCACAGATGACCAAAAGAAGAGGAAAGGAAAAATGAGAGACTGGTTGAAGACTTAATGTAGTAAGGTTCATTAGATTGACTCTTCACAAAACTCATGTAACTATAGAGATGATATTATAGTGATCTAGGCGTGAATGAACATATTAATTGTGTACCAAGAGGTAAATGAAGAGTAGTGGCTATGTTCCAAATCCTAGCAGTGATACAGGAAAAACACCATTACTCAAATCCCAAATTTATCAAATGATAGGATAGAAGACAAATTTTGAATTGAGATTTTATAGAGGATAAGGAATTTCATATCTGTGATTGATTGTAATGTCCCCATTTTTTTAGCAGGTCATTGAATTGTTGGTGCCAGGTCATTATTGCGATCCTCGTGGTCTGGCGAGATGTTTAGAGGGTCATTGGTGTGAGCTTACTATTTATAGTAAGTCAATGGATAGTTCCGATGAGCTCAGATGAGTTAGAGGAGTTGAATGATGCTCTCAGTTTTCATTTCTGGCTTCCGGTTTGGGCTCCAAGAATCTTGGAGAGAGCGTCTATTTTTAGTAAGTCACCCCGTCAGGTTCGTTCATCATCTTTTATCATCAGGATCACTCCAGTGCAGACAGATTTTGATTCTGATGCTTCTTCAGTTGTTTTTGCAAGACGGGTGGATTATTATTATTATTTAATTAAATTTGCTAAGGTTGCCATTATTGTTGGTATTATATGTTGGGCGCCTTAGTGTGATAGCTTGTTGGAACCAGGATGAAAAGTTTTAAATCGTGGGCACAAGAAACTGGGACCTTGCGTGTCATAATTTCATGATATTGATGAAAAGGTCATTTTTGGAGCCAAATGAGTTAATAAATTATATTACTCAATATGTGCCTAAATATAAAGTGTTTTAAGTGAAAGTGTGTGAGAGAAGACACTTTTTAATTATAAAAGCAATGCTTTGTGAAAGGCCAGGGATTCATGTTATTATCTTATGCAATTTTATAATTTTCTGGAAATGGAAACTGGTGAAGGGTTTGAAGAAATTGTGCTTATCGAATTGTGAATTCGATCGAGTCGAACCAGCACTTTGAATTGGATGGAGCTATCCAATGAATTGTGTATTTGATTTGCATTTGCTGTGAGGGAATTGTATCATGTTTGTGGTTTTGCAAATCATAGAGGTTGCGTTTGAAATTGCTTACCTATATCGCGGTTTGAAGGAAGGGAGTTGAATCACTGTTTGGCATCATCTCCTTTAGCGTCAAGTTTCAACAGCCATAGCAGATTCCAACGTTCATTGTCTTCAAACTCGTGGACATAGACAAGGCGTGCAAAGTTGTTTGAGGATTGCCGCGGCTACTATTTATACCATGCGGCTAGCACTCCATCAAAATCGACATAAGGTAGTTCTTGTAATTGATTTGGTAATGTTTCATGGTTGACAAAGGATTGCAATCGCTACACAATTTGATATTAATATTTAGTATTCGCATACAGAGGAGTTTAGCCTTTCCTGACGAATTTGTTATTTGCTTTCAAATTTTGGAAAATGTTTTAAAAAAAGGTTTAATATTTGTTTTCAAAAGAAGTATAGTTTATTTTATCTTGTGAAGCAAAATTGTTGAGTTTGCAAAGAAGAGCTAGGCAGGCTCATTATAGTGGTATCAGAGCATTTTTCTTGCCATCCTGTGGGGGGGTTGTAAAAATTGTATGAGTGATCAGCACTCTATTTTCCAGTATGGACAGGTACACGAAAACATATAATAGTAGACAGGTGAAATCGTATAGCAGTAGATAGAAGGAACTTTCAGACAGTTTGTCTGAATTTAAAAGGCAAACTGATGCCTTGGTTAGACAGTTGGATCGTAGTCGGGATATTTGGGACAGGCTTAGTGAACAGTTGTCAGATCTGGTTACCATTTACAAGCTGGCTCGATACATGGCTTCATTCTTCGAAAGATCTTCTCGCAGGACACAGGATACGAGACAGGTTGACACGGTGAGGGAGGTCAGGAGAGACTTGCGGAATGATTTTACAACTGCACTTGGGCCTAGCATAATCAGTTCCAGAGATCAGTGCTCCTCCAGTTGAGATACCCCACACTTTGATTGTAGGGTCATTACCTATCTCAGTGGACGAGCACATGACAGTTACACGGGCCAGTAGTTGCATGGAAACTCAGCACTCAGTTGGTGATCCGGTGATACAGCAGGAGACGACGACTACAGTAAATGTCAGTACCACACCAGATTGTATTATCGGGTCAGACAGTGACTCCAGTTAAGATGGCCAGGAGGATAGTTCTATGGTCGATGTTGAGGGAGTTGCTGATAGTGGGAGTGTTGTAGTGTTGGAGGATATGACAGTGGACTCTGGATCGCCAGAGGAGGATACCACTTTTTAGGATTGCCTTGAGGAGATGGAGTCAGATCGTACAGATCTGGATAGCGGCAGTCCTGAGATGGGGTTAGTGCAGGAGATGCCAGTGTTCTCCTGTGTTGAGAATTTGAGCATGGAGTCCGCGTGTGATGATACCAGTGTTGAGTTTGAGACAGTAGACACAGACTCATGTCAGCATTGTTTACCCGCTGGGGTAACCTAGTCTACTTGTAGAATACACAGAACATGATATACATAAAGTAAATGACAAGTATTCTCATTCATTCATTCCAGCTATTATAATACAATATTGCCCGTGCATAGCATGATTCCTTACCCGAAGGTAATACAAGGATATAAAGGACTGAAGGGACGCAACGGTTGGTAACCGTGCGCCAACTTCCTAGCCTCCGGTCAACTAATTCCCAACCGACACCTACTTACATTTTACCCGACAACATCATCCCCCCCAAAAAGACCCGACGACTTCACAACAAAATGGGGACAATTGAAACTATAACCAAGAATCACAACTGAGAAGAAGGGGTCTGAGAAGGCATCCTTGAAGAGGTGGAAGCAGCTAACTGAGCTCATAGTGCATAGACCTGTTCTGTCCGAGCCTTCAAGTCCCGCTTGGCAACCATCCGGTGCTCCAGGGCATTCTTAACCATCATAACAGCCTTCAACAACTCTTTCTCCTTCTGGTCCGCAGCCTCCCGAGCCTGGGTGAGATAGGTATCCAAGGTACGCCGTTCTACAACTATCTCCTCCAGCTGCTGCTCAAAAGAAAGTCTCTCCCTAGCAATCTGTGCCTCCATAGCTAACTGCGCTGTCCTGGCAGCTTCAACCTGCGCCACCAACTCATTGTGCTCTGTTGCCCAACCGGCCTGCTGGTGAGCCAAATCCTCGATACTCTGAGCCAGGTCCCACTCAATGGCCTCTAATCGGGTGGCCAGCTCCTCCCGAGCACTCTGCGCGGCCACCCGTGCCATCTTCCGTCCCTCGGAAACCTGCTCTGTACGCCTCAGGGCATAATAACCCTCTTTGAAGGCCAGCTCTACCTGTCGTACTAGAGTCTCTACACGACTCTCTACCTCAGGCTCTGTAACTGCCCAAGCTGTCAACATCTTCGCTGTCTCGACTGTGGGCCAGCTGCCTGCCTCAAAACAGGTTGCAAAAGCTATGGGGCAACCAACCCGAACAAAAGTCAATAGCCGCTCCAAGTTGGCGGCAACACTCTCCCTAGCCCGAGACTGTGTAGAAGCCATCACCTGATGGTCGCGGGCTACCATATCTGCGAGGTATGCCTCAATGTCTTCCGTGGGCTCCGTCGAGGGCTGAATGAAGGATTCACCCAACCCCTTTGTGACTACAGGGCTCTCCTTGGTGAAGTGTCCGACCTCCTTGTCCCCATCCTATGCAGCATGTCCCTCCTCCTTGGCTACATCCTGTGTGGCACCCTCTACTGCCAAGTGCACCGTGTGATCAGCTGTAGGGGATGCTACATAGGATGCAGGCAAGGAGGAGGGACATGCTGCACAGGATGGGACAAGGAGGTCAGACACTTCGCCAAGGAGAGCCCTGTAGTCACAGAGGGGTTGGCTGAATCCTTCATTCAGCCCCCGACGGAGCCCACGGAAGACATTGAGGCATACCTCGTAGATATGGTAGCCCATGGCCGTCAGGTGATGGCTTCTGCACATCACCTAGTCTACCCGGCAGCGGCACCAAATGTTTACCTGTTGGGGTAACCTAGTCTACTTGCAGAATACACAGAACATGATATACATAAAGTAAATGACAAGTATTCTCATTCATTCATTCCAGCGATTATAATACAATATTGCCCGTGCATAGCATGATTCCTTACCCGAGGTAATACAAGGATATAAAGGACCGAAGGGACGCGACGGTTGGTAACCGTGCGCCAACTTCCTAGCCTCCAGTCATAACTAATTCCCAACCGACACATACTTACATTTTACCCGACAACAAGCATGACACATATTCATTGGTTAGTAGGGAGTCTGATGAGGTTCAGTCCGGGACACCTGAGGAGATAGAGCCTTTGCTAGCATCTTGGTTTGCTTCAGATACTACCTATGTGACTCCTGAGGATGACTCCACCAGTAGTGAGCCATGTCTGTATCAGACCCTGGGAGAGGACTCCGAGTTGCTAGAGAGTGCAGATCGGTCCCAGGATCTAGATTATTCAGTGGTTACAGAGGACGGGGCAGCTAAGAGTGTTGAGGAGGTAGATTCTATAGCAGCTTCCTCATGTACAGAGGAGTTTGACGGAGACATGTCAAATGCTAGTACTCCGTTTGAGGACGTGAGTTGAGTTGTCTATTCACAGAGCTCAGTTGGCAGCACACTGGGGGATAGTGTTTTTGAGAGGAGTACGTTGGGTACCACTTCTATTTGCAGTGTGGACAGTATGCCAGAGGTGTTGCATAGGAGGCCGACTATTTAGAGTCATCATGTGACTAGTCAGTTGAGAGTCAGCGAGCATGATATTGTTACCGCATTTGAGCATTTTGATGCTGCTCGGCAGCTGCTAGCTGTTCATGGATGGGGTTCTACTATGGATGATGAGCATGGTAGTTGTTACTTGTCCCTTACAGAGATTCATACCTTACGGGAGGCTGTCAGGATTTTGAGACAAGATTATTTTCAGTTGGTAGCTGACCGAGATCAACTAGTTGAGTGGGGGAGTACAGCATATGAGACACTCTTGGATAGAGAGGATGAGGTGAGTGAGCTTAATTAGAAGCTTATGACGACTTCTGAGGTTTTAGAGAGCACTCAGTTGGCTCTCCAGGAATCACAGGTTTAGTTAGCAGAGGTGACTGTGGAATTGGAGCAACTTCAGTCTACACCTGCACTAGATCCAATGCAGTTACATATTGTGGTGTCTGGTTGTTTGATGATGTCCACAGTTGGGGTTTTTGGATGTGGAGTTGGGGATACATCCACCCTTGATTCTAGTGTTGGAGGTACATGTTCACTTCCATCGGATATATGTGCAGTTGAGTTAGGCACTTCAGTAGAGGGTTGCAGTGTGCCTGACATTGGGGTGAATATTCCGGTTGGGATGGATACTCCAGTTGGTAGCATTGCGTCAGGTGATATAGTACAGGACATTGTGGGTAGTGTAGTGGACCCGTCAGTGATCAGTGTTTCAGTTCATGACACTACTTTGATTGCTCAGCAGGGAGACATGGTATCACCCGAGTTGGTTGTTAGTGAACGCATAGCTGGTGATGGTAGGCAGTTGGCTACGTCACAGTTACACGATGACCAGTTATGGATCTGAGGGGAGCAGATGGATCCTACCACCTATAAATTTTACTGCACAGGATCATTTCTGGATCACCTTCTTGAGAGTTCAAAATTTCGTGAGGGATCTTACCGAGCTTCTGAGGGTGTTCTCATCCGGGGTACTGGCGCGATTCGGCGTTTGGTGAGAGAGATTGTAGGTACCTTGACTACGATGCTCCCTTACAGAGATTTCGAGGTTGGGTTTGCTGAGAAGGTCACCAAGACCCTGCCCAACCAGTTGTGTAGAGTTCGAGATTGGGGCCATCTTTGGGTACGCGACTGGTGGATGATGAGCCTTTGACAGAGATCGGAGCATTCTATCGTCGTTACACAGTGAGGAGTGCTCATTATGTTTCCTTTGACCCACATGTTGATGAGTTGATGGCACATAGATGTGGGTCGGCTCCTAGTCCTTATCCGTTATGGGATGGGTTCTTGCCATCAATAGTTGATGGGAGTTTTGGCTGCAAGTCAGTAGCAGGTGACATGCAGAGTTATGGTGACTGCAGAGATTATACTGTGGGTGGATATCCGGGCCTTGGTATAGCTTTGTTTTGGGGTATTCATCACTGTTGTGCAGATGGTCTACACACTCAATACAAGTGAGTTGGGTGTGCAGGGGGAGTTCAGTGTGTGTGATCTGAGTCACCCATACATCTTGGTTTTTGATGGTCCTGAGATTCATTTCTCTTGGGATCCGAGCAGAGACAGATTCAGTACGGGAGTGTGGGTGAGTGGTTGTTATGGATCTTTTTACAGAGTCATTCCGTTTGTTTTGTAGAGGATGCTACAGGAGCCTGCACTTTGTGCCAGGGGCATGGCTTACAATTTTCTGTGGGATCCAGGTGGATTGTGATGTTTCTTGTTCCGGTGATTGCTTGGGGACAAGCAATCCTGGGGAGGGAGGACTGTGATGTCCCCATTTTTTTAGCAGGTCATTGAATTGTTGTTGCCAGGTCATTATTGCGATCCTTGTGGTCTGGCGAGATGTTTAGAGGGTCATTGGTGTGAGCTTACTATTTATAGTAAGTCAATGGATAGTTCCGATGAGCTCAGATGAGTTAGAGGAGTTGAATGATGCTCTCAGTTTTCATTTTTGGCTTCCAGTTTGGGCTCCAAGAATCTTGGAGAGAGCGTCTATTTTTAGTAAGTCATCCCATCAGGCTCGTTCATCATCTTTTATCAGCAGGATCACTTCAGTGCAGACAAATTTCGATTCTGATGCTTCTTTAGTTGTTTTCGCAAGACGGGTGGATTATTATTATTATTTAATTAAATTTGCTAAGGTTGCCATTATTGTTGGTATTATATGTTGGGCGCCTTATTGTGATAGCTCGTTGGAACCAGGATGAAAAGTTTTAAATCGTGGGCACAAGGAACCAGGACCTTGCATGTCATAATTTCATGATATTGATGAAAAGGTCATTTTTGGAGCCAAATGAGTTAATAAATTATATTACTCAATATGTGCCTAAATATAAAAAGTGTTTTAAGTGAAAGTGTGTGAGAGAAGACACTTTTTAATTATAAAAACAATGCTTTGTGAAAGGCAAGGGATTCATGTTATTATCTTATGCATTTTTATAATTTTCTGGAAATGGAAACTGGTGAAGGGTTTGAAGAAATTGTGCTTATCGAATTGTGAATTTGATTGAGTCGAACCAGCACTTTGAATTGGATGGAGCTATCCAATGAATTGTGTATTTGATTTGCATTTGCTGTGAGGGAATTGTATCATGTTTGTGGTTTCGCAAATCATAGAGGCTGCGTTTGAAATTGCTTACCTATATCGCGGTTTGAAGGAAGGGAGTTGAATCACTGTTTGGCGTCATCTCCTTTAGCGTCAACAGGCATAGCAGATTCCAGTGTTCATTGTCTTCAAACGCGTGGACATAGACCAGACATGCAAAGCTGTTTGAGGATTGCCGCGGCTACTATTTATTATACCATGTGGCCAGCACTCCATCAAAATTGACATAAGGTAGTTCTTGTAATTGATTTGGTAATGTTTCATGGTTGATAAAGGATTGCAATCGCTACACAATTTGATATTAATATTCAGTATTCGCATACAAAGGAGTTTAGCCTTTCTTGGCGAATTTGTTATTTGCTTTCAAATTTTGGAAAATGTTTTAAAGAAAAGGTTTAATATTTGTTTCCAAAAGAAGTATAGTTTATTTTATCTTGTGAAGCAAAATTGTTGAGTGTGCAAAGAAGAGCCAGGCAGGCTCACTACATTGATTCATGGAATCAGTTTGCACTTGTGAAAATTTGACAATTTGGGGAAAAGAAACTTCAAAGACAATTATAACTTCATTATGCCCAATTAAGTCAACACAATAATCAAGTGAATTGTCCATGTCTATTTCACAACTCGGCTATGGGCTTGTTTATGTATTATGACCTGATATTGACATATGATCAATATAAATATATATATTTAATGCATATATAATTGCTTTAAATATAAATATATAATGAATTATTTATTTAAATTCCTAATTTAATGAACAAAAAGAATACTATTAATAATAATAATCAGTATTAATATAATATCAATTAATACTACTAATCAATATAATATTAATCTATAATATAATATTTCTCAATATAATATTAATACTAATTCATACAATAATATTAATATATATATATAAAACAATATATAACATTAATCAAATAAAATTAATATCGATCCATAATATGAAAAAGCATCAATTATAGTACCGTCGAAGACTCTGAAGGGACTCGGGCCACTAAGAGTTTATTAAAAGAGTTCGTCCACGTTGGCAGGTGATTTGGCATCATTTCACAGAATACACGACCTGTGGTGAAGAGACGTAATGCACGTATAAGGATATAAGTTGGAAGAAAACAACGGAGGTAGGGGGCTCAGACCAGTCAACAAAGAACCAGTCAGCTACGTAGGAGAGGAGGATACGGTCATTAAGGGATAGTCAGCAAACACAATCAGCATTGTAGTTTCCATCGGAAGGAAAAAACAAAGGTTTGTTTCAAAGCATCTCACCCTGTACACACCGAACGTCTAAAAACATATCATTCAATCAGCGTTGAATAGGTTAAGACATCATCATCAAATGCAATACAATTGGCGCAATCATCTTATAAATAGGAGATATAATTGGCTAGCAAGTTTGATATATCTATTCGATTGTGAATATCGACACTTCCAGCTTGATAGTGATCGACAAAATTCTGTAGTATCACATATTGCATAAGTCGCCGGTTTTTTGACTGGATAAATATCTCCTACCTGGCCATGAAAAGAATAGAAGTAAAGTCATATTTGGTCTCCATCGAATAGATTGGAGAGTTATATAAATAGTATTTATGTCTGACAATAACAGTAAAGTCAGAACTATATATATATATACACACACACACATACATGGGAAAGAACTAGAATTAATTAATTATATATATAACAGTGAAGTCAGAATTATATATATATATATATATATATATATATATATATATAAATATATATATATATATATATATTAAAAAGGATAAAATCAAAATCATCTGTATATAATGAATAAATCTATGTTTGAAAGATCTAATATATATATATATATATATATATCATTATCCCTACTCCAATTTGTCACCTGCCGGACTGGAGGGAAGGAATATAAGGATGAATTCAAGGAGAGCTTGTGTAAATCCCGTCAATAGCTTTCTGTCCCAAAATAGGGTGGGGGTCAACGTCCCAGTAGTTTGGGCTTGGACTTGTAAACCTTGAGGGAGCCTATTGGGAATGGTCTCTAAGCGCTTTGGTCACATCCAAGTCTTTCTATCCAATTCGACAGGGTAATAAGTGGACATGGGATCATCAATATAGTCATGAGAGGAAATATAAATGTTATTTAAATTATCACTTCATGGAATTAAGTTGAAATACTAAAGAAATCTATATGAATTACAAGCATAATAAGTAGACTAGAGAGATCCAAGCTTACAAACTGACGAGGGACATTACAAATGGTATCAGAGCTTTGATCCTGCCATCCTGCAGGGTAAAGAGAAAGGAAGGAATAATTCTATTCAATGAAAATAAATCTAAGTGTGTATTATGTGTATGTTTCGTGTCTTCATGCATCAATTTGTATACTTTGTGTGTTCACATATTCATACATATATTTCAGTTTTTCAAATATATGCTCCGTGTGTGATTTCTATCTTTGGTTGATCTAAAGTAAGATATTAACTAGAAGAGAACCAAAAGCTGCGAATTTAAAGGCATATTGTTATGAAAAAGTTGGTTTTTACAAATTCAATTGACACCATTATGGAAGGACCATCCTTTTTCTCTAGAAGATGAGAGAACTTCTCTTGAGTTAAACTTTAGATGAGAGAACTTCTCTTGAGTTAAACTTTGCCAAGTCTTTTCTATGAAATCATCATAAGGGAGGAAATGTATATGATATCAGAGTTGAATCCTGATAGCAACATCGCAATTTGGCTTACTATGGAAAATATCTCGTACTTATTGATAGTAGAGAATCATAGTGGAATATGTATAATAGATAGATCTTTATGTTGATTTAATCATTGCTTGAGGACAAGCAATTTTGGGGAGGGTAGGACTTTGACATCCCCTTCCAGAAGTAAATTAATAATAAATATTAAATTATAATAAAATTAAATTTCAAATTAGTAATTGATAAATATTAACGATGATAATTATATTTTGATTATTAATAATAACATATATAAATCATATAGTCTTGCGATTAAGAGAATACTGCATTGCATGTCGCGGACCTTGAGGAATCAACCTGTGAAGTATCGATGAACAAACTAATGCCATTATTGGCTAGAGTTAGCACAACTCCAAGCGACTAGAAGGTTTGAATAATTATGAAACCAGACATTTTATCGCTGAAGGTGAAATCCATAGTTGGAGACAGAATGATTATGCAACAACCATCACATTATGATAAGGGTGGTGATAATAATTCAGAATGATATTAGCGCTGAATATCACCCTTCATAATGACAACTGGTATTAGAGTGACCATGATCGTAATCAGCTAAGGCGACAAGAGATAACGTCTAGGTCGATATCTAAATGCCAATTATCATCCATCAATAATTATTATTAAATAAGATTGATGTTAAAATAACAAGCAGCATATCAGTAAGACGGTGATTATAATCCATATCCTTTATTGGTTGGATTATATTCTGAAGACACACGTAGACAACAATTGTTATAATAAAGCATCTTGTAAATGATTGATGTCACATGATGATTAAGACATGGTAGTAATCAGCAATTACAATTATGGAAAGCAATTCTAATAAAAAGTGCTAAACTGATCTACGTTATAAAGAGATTAGAATATGACAATCAAGTCAATCATGAAGACATCGATGAGTAAAACTAAAGACTAATCATTAATGATAATAGCCCCGAAGTGGTGTGATTAAAATAAGCATGTATAGACATCAGACACGTCTCTTGGAACGCAACTCATTGTTCTTTGCCAAGATATATATAGTCATTTGATCTGATCATTCAATGGCAAGGAAGGAGAATATATATAATATAACTAAGGAGGATCTCAGAAAGAAAAGGAAAATTATTATTTGGTATTCAGGAAGGAATACATATCAACAGTGCTCATTAAAAGAGAATTCATTTTTATGGCTGGCAAGTATCGTATGACAGCATAGTCATATGCTGTAGCTTATCTATAAATCAATGCTGAATTGCAGAATATTATATCTGCATTCTTTTAGGATCAGAGATCCTTATTTATTCTAATATATTTGTGTGAATATATGTTATACATACATTTAATAATCGTAATACC
>MU224737.1:1297726-1341413 GCA_018584345.1 Thuja plicata | reverse complement strand
ATATATAAGGAATCAGAGATTATATATAGTCTATTGTATGTGTTTATATGTTAATAAGGATGATATCATAATTATAAATTCATATATATATTTATACACTCAATCCTATTACTATCCTAATCTGAGAGAGAAGATGTAATGTTACCAAGGAGGGGCTTGTCTGAATCCTAGCAATGGCTATCTGTCCCAAAATAGGGTGGGGGTCAGCGTCCCAATAGTTTGGGCTTGGACCTGTAAACTTTGAGGGAGCCCATTGCAGTTGGTCTCTAGGCACCTTGGATAACACCTACTCCTTCCGTCTTGAGCTGGAATAGTAAAAAGATTGGACATGAGCATTAAGCTAACTTAAATCTAATGAGATAAATGATTGATCCTATTAGGGAATATTACAATCCAAACCCTAATTGAGATTTTTAGGATAAATCAATTAAGGTCCCAACATGGGACATTACAAATGGTATCAGAGCATGATCCTGCCATCCTGTAGGGTAGAAGAAGATATACAAAAGTTGTTCACCATGAAATATCAATGTGTAGGATAGAAGTTATGGAACAATGAACAACTTGTTACAATCCTACTACTGAACATTGCATCCATAAATGGAAGATATACGGTCATTATAATTGAAAAGCAAGACCATAGGAAATAGAAGAGTTACATGTAAGTTATAGGAAGAAAGAAGTCTCTTGCAATTGGAGTTTATAAGAATTTAGTTTGAAATTTCAAAAACAACGAGAAGACTTAAGAAGGAAGAAATCACGTTTCAAATGCAAAGAATCATGGGAACCATGGCATAAGTGGGGAAAAAAGAGTCAGATTTATAGAATAGAAGGAACACTTGACACAAAAACAACACCATCTAAGAAAATGAAATATGATCAAGAGAACCTCAACGCCATTCAATCAATGACTAAGGGAAAAAGCCAATGGAGCTTCGAGGAGGTTCAGCCCTAACAGTGACAACAACTTGAAAATTTGTGTAAATTGGTAATGTAGAAATAATGATTAATTTATTTATGTACCTTACAATGTAATTTCAATTATTATTAAAGTAAAACATACAAGTAATGAATTAATTAAAGAGGAAAAGGAGCACCCTATTACAAGTGCTTTTCCTACGAGTCTGCAATTAGGAGAGAATCGCTAAGGCACCCTATTGTAGTAACAATTAAGGGAGAACTGCTAAAGCACCCTATTGTAGTACTAGATAAAGGAGAGTCACTAAGGGCATCCCATTGCAAGCACTTTTCCTACGAGTCTACAATTAAGGGAGAATTGCTAGGACACCCTATTGTAGCACTAGATAAAGGAGAGTTTGCTAAGGACACATTTTATAAGCACTTTTCCTACGAGTTTGCAATTAGGAGAGAATCGCTAAGCCACCCTATTGTAGTAACAATTAAGGGAGAACTGCTAAAGCACCCTATTGTAGTACTAGATAAAGGAGAGTTGCTAAGGACACATTTTTGTAAGCACTTTTCCTACGAGTTTGCAATTAGGAGAGAATTGCTAACACACCCTATTGTAGTAACACTTAAGGGAGAACTGCTATAGCACCCTATTGTAGCACTAGATAAAGGAGAGTTGCTAAGTACACATTTTTGTAAACACTTTTCTTATGAGTTTGCAGTTAAGGGAAATCTTCTAGGCCACCCTATTGCAACACTAGATAAAGGAGAGTCGCTAAGGACACATTTTTTTAAAGTACTTTTCCTACGAGTCTGCAATTAAGGGAAAACTGCTAGAGCACCCTATTGCAGTACTAGATAAAGGAAAGTAGCTCGAATTCTCTAAGACGAAAGAGATTAACAAAGCAAGCATCCTGCTAAGTAGACCACCTCGTGTCGATGCCTAACACCTGCCACCGAGGGCAAGGGGGCCAAAGTTCCGCTCTTGGCTTTAGTATAGGATTGACTTGGACTAACTTATCATGACTCAATCTCTATTGTTTAAGAGTAATAATAGTATGATCACACTTTATATGCTAACTTGTGTTCACTTGATTGCAGGGTTCATAATAAAAAGCATAATGAAGAAGTAAATTTTGTAAATCATTTCCCTAACCCTGGCTCATTGCAAATTGTAAATTGTAGGGTTTAATCAAGGAATCTAACAATGTGTGTATTATGTGTATACATCGTGTATGCTTCGTGTCTACATGCATTTTATATGTCTACTTCGTGTATGCTCTGTGTCTTCATGCATTAGTGTGTATGCTTTGTGTATACTTCGTGCCTTCACATATTCATGCATATGTTTTCAAATGTATACTCTATTGGTTCATCTAGAATAAAAGAATAACTAGAGAGAGATGAATTGGAAGCATGCTATCATGCAAGCGTAGTATTGGGAAAAACTCAAATAGACATCCCATGAGATGATCTAAAATCTTTTCTCTTGAAAATAAGAGAAATATTTTTTTAAGTTCAGTTACCAATCTCTCTTATTAAATCATAAGTAGAAAATATATTGTTGCTTGAGGACAAGCAAATTTGGGAGGGGTGGACTGTCATGACCCAATATTGACATATGATCAATATAAATATATATATTTACTGCATATATAATTGCTTTAAATATAAATATATAATGAATTATTTATTTAAATTCCTAATTTTATGAACAAAAAGAATATTAACCAATAATAATAATAATAACCAGTATTAATATAATATCAATTAATAATACTAATCAATATAATATTAATCTATAATATAATATTTCTCAATATAATATTAATACTAATCCATACAATAATATTAATATATATAAAACAATTTATAACATTAATCAAATAAAATTAATATCGAACCGTAATATGAAATAACCGACTCTGAAGGGACTTGGGCCACTAAGAGTTTATTAAAAGAGTTCGTCCACGTTGGCAGGTGATTTGGCATCATTTCACAGAATACACGACCCGTGGTGAAGAGACGTAATGCACGTATAAGGATATAAGTTGGAAGAAAACAACGGAGGTAGGGGCCTTAGACCACAGATAGAAGAACCAGTCAGCCATGTAGGAGAGGATATGGTCATCAAGGGACAGTCAGCAAACACAATCAGCATTGTTGTTTCCATCGGAAGGAAAAACAAAGATTCGTTTCAAAGCATCTCACCCTGTACTCACCGAACATCTAAAAACATATCATTCAATCAGAGTTGAAGAGGTTTAGACATCATCATTGAATGCGATACAATTGGCGTAATCATCTTATAAGTAGGAGCTATAATTGGCTAGCAAGTTTGATATATCTATTCGATTGTGAATATCGACACTTCCAACTTGATAGTGATCGACAAAATTCTCTAGTATCACATATTGCATAAGCTGCGGGTTTTTGACTGGATAAATATCTCCTACCTAGCCACAAAAAGAATAGAAGTAAAGTCATATTTGGTCTCCATTGAATAGATTGGAGAATTATATAAATAGTATTTATATCTGACAATAACACTGAAGTCATAACTATATATACATACATACAGGGGAAAGAACTAGAATTAATTAATTATATATATAACAGTGAAGTCAGAATTATATATATATATATTAAAAAGGATAAAATCAGAATCATCTATATATAATGAATAAATCTATGTTTGAAAGATCTAATGTTTACATCTTATATATATATATATCATTATCCTTACTCCGATTTGTCACTTGCCGGATTGGAGGGAAGGAATATAAGGATGACTTCAAGGAGAGCTTGTGTAAATCCCGCCAATAGCTTTCTGTCCCAAAATAGGGTGGGGGTGAGCGTCCCAATAGTTTGGGCTTGGACTTGTGAACCTTGAGGGAGCCTATTGGGAATGGTCTCTAAGCACCTTGGTCACATCCCAAAGTCTTCCTATCCAATTCGACAGGGTAATAAGTGGACATGGGATCATCAATATAGTCATGAGAGGAAATATAAATGTTATTTAAATTATCACTTTATTGAATTAAGTTGAAATACTAAAGAAATCTATATGAAATACTAAAGAAATCTATATGAATTACAAGCATGATAAGTAGACTAGAGAGATCCAAGGTTACAAACTGACGAGGGACATCATATTATGGCAGGAGGTGGTTCTAGTTCTTATAGCATTTTAACATAGATTCCAGATATTTGCTCAATGAGGGGAAGCTCGTATGAGGTTTGATTTCTAATTTTACATCTTCTGACTCAAGAATAGGCAGTTCTAAACTAAGAATGTGTTGGACTATGCATTTTTCCATTAGCTTATTAGTTTCCATTTTGTATGGCTTTGAGCTAATGCTACTATCATCATTCTCAAAGTAGCTGGTTAGGAATCTCATCCACCCTTATACTAAGTAATGCTAGTACTAGTAGGTGCCCTTTCAATCATCAAAGCTTTAGTAGTCACTAGCAACGGATTAGAAATCCTTGGTGCAAAGGAAGGGGGGAGGAATTTTCAAATAGAGCCAACTAGAGTGCTAGGATACACTGAAACAAGGGTAAAAAAATTGAACTGAGGGCTACCCTTTCAGCTCATCTATATCTATACAGTGTAACACGGGGATGCGTCCCCCCTAAACCCCCACGCATCTGGGTCGGGGACGTCCCCGGGACAGGGACTTGGTGTTCCCAAGTCCCCCCCACCACCGCCTTCGTGCCACTATCTCGCAGCCGAGGGTTTCTACAAGCAAAAGTTGCAGTTGCAACACTTGTGATAGAAAGGGGGTTTATTGGCTACCGTAAAGGTCACTGTTACACACACACACACTACATATGCATATTTATGAATGTATGTGCATGATTTTGTACTTGTTTTGATATCATGCTACTTATTGTAATGATCTTTATGGCATTTTTGATATACTATAAATCAAAATCTTGTATTTGCCAATAATTTGAATGTTTAAATTAAATTTTTTTAATAATTGGTAATTCAATATTCAATGTTCAAAATAAAAACTTCAATGTTCAATGTTCAAGTACTTAGTATACATCCCATCGTGCTGCTGGGATCTCCTTGTACTCGCGTGTCTTGTGGTCAATGATACACAATGCAATATGTACAACCACTAGCTTCTCTGCTCTCCTAGAGGTAAGTTTGTTCCTCTTAAGAGAGTGGATGAAGCTATAAGTAGACCGGTTCCTCTATGCAGCTGAAGAACTAGAAATCTGAGATAGTAGACAAATGGCTAGTGCGGTGATCTTTGCTTTTTGTACTTCATGACACTTCCACCGCAAAATCGGGTCCTCTTGTGCCATAGTTGTTATATCCATCTTTGACGCTTCCAAATAACCCTTAAGAGTGGCAAATTTCGTCCACTGAATGCGAACTTGGCTAGCAATAGGACCATGAAACATCCTATAAATGCACCTGAAGAATCCTGCCTTCACCTCATCATCTTCAAGTAGTGTAACTCTACTAGGTCTAGACATGTACCACTTTGGATTCAATGCATAAGCAACCATGTGCAAGGGAGTGTTTAGCTTGTCCCATCCGCGTTGAATGATTGGCCAAATGTGCTCATCGTAAAATGCTAAAGTGGGGTCCTCTCGCACATTAGCCCTCATCTGGTCAAGCATAGAATCGATGCACTCATACACCTCTCCAAGGTTAGGTGTATCCCCATCGCCATATTTGATCACATGGAAAACCGAAGTAATGATAGAGAATGTATTTTGCATCACTCCAAAATTGATCACTCTTCACTATCTCCTTTACCCTCTTCTCCTGCTCTTTCTTGGCCTTAGCCCACCGATTCCACTCATTCATCATAACCATGAGTTGCAGTGCCTCTCGCAACTCAAGAATTCTCTCCAAGAGAATGTAATAGGATGCATATTTGGTTTCAACTGGTTTCAAGAACTCCTTCGCGAAGGTCATGAAGAGTGCATGTGAAGTGTGGTGGTTTCAGACAAACATCTGCACATCTCTCACATCGTTGGCTACTCATCTAATCCGGTCAATCTTCCCCATGTCCTTGAGTGCATTGTTCATGGCACACACACAACATGGAGTCTACCAAATATGTCTGTAGGTTGCCTCAATAAGTTTCCCTACAGCTCTGCACACATGTGCTGCATCTGTCACTACTTGGACCACATTTTGTGGCCCAATCTCCTCAATAGCCTTCTTGTGGACCTCAAACTGAAAATCAACATCTTTGCAATGCCTTGAACAATCATCTAACCTGAGAAAGTATGGGCCCTTTGAACATGTAACCATGATGTTGATGAGTGGATGATGACTAATGTCCATCCACCCATCCATAACTATGTTGCATCTAGACTCTATCCAACATTCCTTCATCTGCTCCATCAAAACATTGATCTTGGCATAGTTGTTATCCAAGATCGTGGTACTTAATTTGTGCTCACCTAGTGGCACATATGATGCTCCCCACTTTGCCACCATCGACATCGTCTCCCTATAATAAGGAGATCGAGCTACATGCAATGGGATGACATTGGCAAAGAAGAACCTGCCAATGGAATCATCAATCTGATATTCAGCTGCACATTGAACAAATCAGCTATGGGGTTACTTCCTGCCCTGCGTTTCTTCTTGCTACTTCCCTCCCTTGCTACACTCTAAGTGGATGAAGGTCCTAAGGCTAACCTTGACATCGTTCCTGGCAGAGAGATGCAATGTATGAGTAGAAACATATTGCTGCCCCTGCATTTGCTGAATTGTCTGAAACTATTGCCTAACAGACAAAGTAGTAGGCATCTGAATTGCATCGTCTTCAGGAACACCCCAAAGCTTGTTGAACTCAATTTGTTACTTGATATTTTTAGGATCTTGCAAAAATTTACATGGATTCCTGTCTAAAAGAGGAAGTGTGCATTGACTAGTGATGCTCCCATACCATCCCACACTACAAATGTTGCATTTCCATTATCTTGTGCCACCACCTGATTTGTTTGGGATTGTTGTACTTGTTGCAAATTGTTCGAGAGGAGACTTGGGATCAAAAGGACCCCTAGCAAACTGTTTCAAAAGCTCAGAGGGGCAATCTATAGAAGCCTGTCCACTAGCCATGGAACAAGTTTGGGGATTTGGATCAGCCCCATGGTCACTCTCCTCAGGTTCAACCTCATATGCTGATTGACTTCCATCCATAGATTGAATTTCCATCTCATTTCCACTCATATCATGACTATCAGAGCTCATTGTGACACTACATTTAACAAAATGAAAATAAATTTAGTAAGCAACTAGTTTCAGCCTATTTAAATTTTTTTTTTTATTGATTTTAACATTATGAATGTTGAGGGCAAAATGAAGAATCAACATAAATTCTTCATTTTGCCCTCAAGATTCATCATAAAATAAATAAAAGAATTCTTAATACTTATTTACAATAATCCAGTTACAATATGAAACACTTCCATCCATAGATTGAATTTCCATCTCATTTCCACTCATATCATGACTATCAGAGCTCATTGTGACACTACATTTAACAAAATGAAAATAAATTTAGTAAGCAACTAGTTTCAGCCTATTTAAAAAAATAAAAATTTATTGATTTTAACATTATGAATGTTGAGGGAAAAATGAAGAATCAACATAAATTCTTCATTTTGCCCTCAAGATTCATCATAAAATAAATAAAAGAATTCTTAATACTTATTTACAATAATCCAGTTACAATATGAAACAACAAAAATAAAACTAAAAAAGCTAAGAAAACTAAGAAATTAAAAAATAAAAAACTTTAAATATTAAAACATTCAACATTTGCCATTTGATTCTTGAACGACAATAATGAAACCAGAAAAACATTGTAAAACAAATTACTATGAACAATGAAATTCAAGATTTAAATTTTTTGAAACAATTTGAAATTTAGAAAAAAATATCAGAAAATAAAACAAAACCCATCCTTATGCTTGATGAATCTCTTCAAGGAAGGTGTAGAATCCTCCTCTTCTTCTTGCTCTTTCACTACTCTCTCTCTCTCTCTCTCCCTCTCTCCTTTTCACTCTTCTCTACCTACTGTATTCAACAATGAGAAATGCAAATGTGAGAAAGAATGAAGCATGGAGGGGTTTTTGAAGGCATGTAGTGGCCAAGATGGGGCCCACACCCAATTAGGGCTCGAAAGGATAAACTAAAAGCATATTTTTTTTTAAATTTGCTTTTTTAAAGTGCTGTGACGAGGGACGCACATAAGTCCTTGGGACCCTCGACTATCCTGGGGACTTCTGCGCGTTCCCCTTCGTCCCCGCGTCCCCGGTGACGTCTGGGTGGCAAAATGGTGGTGGTAGGGGGACTCCAAGTCCCCGTCCCCCCATCCTCGAGACGTCCCCGTACTGGAAATGCGGGGATTTGGGGGGGGACGCGTCCCCGTGTTACACTGTATTAAACTCAAATTTTTAGCATTGACGACAGGGCTGTATCGAGCGAATGTGCTATTCATAAAATATTTCGCCATTTTGCAGGTTTCAAGGGTTTTAGAGGTTGGTGGGAGATTGATTAAAGTTTTAAATGTAATTAAAGTGCGATTTTTACACGATTTAATAAAAAAGTTTGTTGGAAATAGCAATCAGCAGTTATTTTTAAAGATGTGATTTTTTGTGGGAAAAATTCACCCAGGAGACTGATTCGCAAAAATTCAGGTATAATTGGGATTTTTTGGACTCGTAGGCGCTTTTACCCATTTTTAACCAATTCTCTTAGAACCATTTTTATATCAGAAATCATTTGTATAGGAAAATCCACGTAGAAGTAATTAAATATAGGTGAAAAATACAACTAGGGCCAAAGGAAAAGTCTAAGTAGAAATAGGTTGGAAAATCTTGATAGTCTAGTAGGGCAGGCTCTCATTAGTGATGGTGTGACTGTCATGATCATCGGAGCAAATCCCATTCAAGAGCTAGAGAAGTCCTATTTCCAGCGACTTTGGACTATGCTAAACATTCTCCCCAGCAATAAGGGTGCCAATTTCTTGGTTACGCTTTTAATCCAAGATCACTACAAGGAATCTACTTTGAAAATGTTGGTTATTGCAATGAATCACTTGATCACTTTGGAGTGCTTTGATGGTTTATAAATAATTATTTTGTAGTATCATATTTTTTGGTAGTCATATTTATTATCTTAATATTATTAATTATATAGTATAGTATTAGATATAGTCAGTTTCTGGCAATAGATCAGATGTTTGAGTAGTTTAAAACATAGTTTGCATACTCTGTGTGTACTCTCCGAGTTGTTGAGTACTCTATTTATTTTGCTGGGCAAGTTTTCACAAGTTTAACTCTCACGTTTTTATGGATGCCAAAAATGTGGGTAAAAGTGTTGATGCAGGTAAAAGACTGGTTAAATTACGTTTTTCACATGTTTTTGCTATAAAACCATGCATTTTCTCTTTCACAATGTCAATTTTTAATTCAATACATTTTGTAATTGAATTTTACAAAAAAATATATGTTTCTTTAAGAGATTTTAATTTTTAGCACTTTCTAAGTTGTCGAGTTGAAAATTTTGGGCTTGCTGAGTACTCTCTGAATCCGAGGCTGTGAACTATGGTTTTAAATACAATGGGTACATGTTTGAAAACTGATTTGAAAGCTGCACTAGTGTGTGGGGTCTTTGTAGGTACAGATGGAAGTGATAGGGGCTTGCCCATCACTTGCTAACACACTGATAATTTGTGATGAATTAGTTGTTGTTGGGCTGCTGATTCTCCTAGAAGTTAGAAAATATTAGATATAGTTAATATTTATTCATAAAATCATATATTATAAGTGTGTGTGTGTGTGTGTATGGCTGAACCCAGCCATACTGAACCTAGGAAAAATCATTTTTGTCCATGCGGCAGACCTGAACCCTGAAACTATACACATACAAGCTTGATATATTGTAGGTTGATATATTTGAATTTCTTAAGCCAATTTGGCTGGTCAGCATTTATAGATATATGTGAGGCAGTGGATTTGTTATTGTCTAAGTGAAATTAGTTTGCTTTGTATTTGTCAGCGGTTGAAATCCCAACATCATCATTTTTTTCTGATGAATATTCCATTCTTTTTATGCAGTGAACTTCATTTCTTTGTCAAGCAACGACAGGCAGACTTTGCTTGGCTAGCTGGAGCAGGCATATACTATGGTAATCTGAATCTTGGTGCACCACAAAGGTGGGGAACTCATTTTGTTTTTCAACTATATATTATTTCTCATCATAAGTATGATGACTTTTTATTGAAGTATCACTTGTTTATTATTTGCTTGTGGTGTTTTGGTTTCTTTTTAAAACACAACATATTGTTACCGTTATTCTGCCTTGAATGTGTGAAGCAATGAATTTAAGCTGAACTCAATATAGGCTTTATGTTTGAGATGAAGATGATTTGACATTAAAATGATTTTATCATGTTTAAATGAATCATAAATCATAAATGAGTCGTTAAAGAATTCATTTCTTTGGATTGCAATGACCATTTCTTTTCTTTTAGTGCATTTTATGAATTTGGGGTTTTGATTTGAGCTCTGCTTCCCTTATGTCTTCGCTACTTTAATTTTTCTTTAGCAGTTCAAGCAACGGAGATGACAACTTTGTGGAAAACAAGGCCCTTGTAGAGTATTCAAAATTAGAAAAAGATCGAGACGGAATAAAACCACACTCACTTGCACTTTCGGAGTTCCATTTCTTGTTGCTTTTTGAAAACAAAGTTAAGGTGAGCCTCAGCCACATTGCTTTTAATGTTTATTTCGCTCGAACTGCTATAATTTGCATATTCCATGCTAATCAGGTAAGTTAGAAGGCTTTCTTTTATAATTAAGCTAGGAGGGTTGTGCTGCAGTGAAGCAAACACTGAACATTTTGATGTGAATGGACATCATTATTGAGTTTCTTGCTTATGGAACTTCATCCTCAGTAAAATCTGATTGTGCTTTGTTTCTTCCTTTGAGGCAGGTTGTTAATAGAGTGAGCCAAAAAGTGATAGAAGAGCTGCAGTTTGACCGAGAATTTGATTCAAGTTCTAAAGAAATTCTTGGACTTTGCAGTGATGTTACAGCTGGTGTATTTTATGCTTACGATGAAAACTCTATTTTTGAGGTTTGTATCTGATTATTAATTTCATCTTTTGTATCCCAATTTTGTGTAAGAACAAGGTTTACCAGATCTATCCTACTACTCCTTTATCTAGACCTGTTCTAGTTGCCATATATGGTTAAGATTCATTTCAGGTGCAGAGGATTGGGGATTCATTCTATTTCTTGCGTCCATAGCGAGAACAAATTGTGTTAAATAATATAAAATATTTAGGTTAAATTATATCCAAATGGTTGGGGAGAATACAAGAGGCTTCAACACGAGGTCAATGACACCAAGTGCGAAGGGGAAAGGTGTCCCACACCTCCTGACACTGCCACAACCACTTGGTGAACCTGGTGTCATTAGTTTTAACTTTTAACTTATCAAGGAAACTCCTTACCTGTCATATCCTTGGGCCCCTTTGTACCTCAATTGATGTCAAGAGCTTCTCCACTACGATTCTCTAGTACCTTCATCTCAGGTTTATCACGACTCATCACAATTGAGTGTGGCATGAGAAACAAGGAACAAAATTTGTCTCAGAAATTTTCAACATGATCTGAAAATAATCCTAATTGGAAGTAGTACATTGGTCAGTATAATTGTTATGTATCAGAATTTCTTTCTGAGATTTGATCTCATGAATTTGCTACAAAAGCTTTATTGATTACCCTTTTTTTGTAACAATGGCAACAATAAGCTCATTGCTTCCATTTGGAATTCAGTTTCTTCTTGTTTTTGAATAGAACATTCATAATTCTATTCATTTTGAAAAAAAATGCAGATATCTGTCCACGATGAAGGCCAAGATATGTGGCAAGTTTATTTAGACATGAAGGAATATGCTGCTGCTTTAGAACACTGCAGAAACACATTTCAGAGAGATCAAGTATACTCAGTTCAGGTTGTAAAATCACTTTTCAGGCATTAAACTAGTTAGATTTCTGAAATCAGTAATTAATTTCAGAGAATCTATGTGCTCTTTTCAAGTGCAGTGATGTCTTTATGAAATGGAAGGCATCAAACTTTTTAATCAATAGTTTTTCTTTTAAGTAGGTTTACATGAAAATCATTGAAATTTGACTGCAGAATCTTTTGCTTATTGATCTGCCTTATGAAGTAAGTTTATTATTTCTAAATCAAAATAAATTACAGATTGTATATTGTGGTTGCGTTGCCTCTGCAGGCTGAGGCTGCCTTCTCTACTAAGGATTTCATGAGAGCAGCTTTCTTTTATGCAAAGGTGACTTTCTCATATTCCTTATTTATAGATTTTACAGCATGAGCAAGCGCCTGATGTCTACTGACCAAACAGTTAATTATGAATGTTTTTTCAGAAAGATGAAGTATGTGATAAAATCCAAATTTTCAAAGAAGTGGTGGTTAATAGGAAATCTTGTTTATATGATTGTAACTGTGGGTTTAGGAAAATTTTGAACGACTTAATTGTTCATCTTTAAACTAAGCAATGCACTGTCAGATGTTTGACAATGTTCTGCCCAATCATCTAGGTGGGCAATCCTCTCTTTAGCTGGGTTTATGATTTCATCTATGTACTTGTTCTGCCTCACAGCTACTTAACCACACTTCATGCATTTGTGTGGAGTTGGGTTGCTTGCTGCACTCTTGCTATTTGTTAGTAAATGGCATGAACACCAAACCAAACTTCACAACTTCCATACATGATTCTTAAGAAACTTAATTATGAAAAAATGTTTGAATGTGGAACAGACTAAAATATATTGTCTCAACCTTTATATTTGCATGCATAGTTCAGACTCGGACTTGTAGAGTACTTGGCAACCCCAAAATTTTCAACTTGGAAAAAACTCGGTAAATTCTTGGCAACTTATGAAGTACTAAACATTTATAATCTCTTAAAAAACATATTTTTTTTGTAAAATTCAATTACCAAATGTATTAATTTGAAAAATAACATTGGAAAGAGAAAATTCATGGCGTTATAGAAAAAACAAAATGTAAAAAATGCATTTTAACCAGCGTTTTACCTGCGTCAACATTTTTACCCATGTTTTTTTGTGCCTATAAAAACACAAGAGTTAGACTTGTAAAAACTCGCCCATAAAAAAAAATAGAGTGTAGTTGCAGAGTTTGCAAACTATGTTTGCATGTTTGCATTGTTAGGACTTGATCTTGCAAACCTTGCAGGTTCTTATTAGCATATTCTATATTTTGTGTTATAATTTTTGACCCCTCACCCTATTTGTATGTTTGCATTGTTAGAACTTGATGTTGTAAACTTTGCAAGTTCTTATTAACGTATTCTATATTTTGTGTTATAACTTTTGACCCCTCATGGAATGGGGTGCCACCCATGGACGAATCTTGAGATTCTTTCTATGATGCATCTTGCCACTTCGATTGTATGATATGACATGTGTAAGAGTGCATCTAATTTCATTTAATGATGTGTAAACAGTAAGAGCATGTCATGTTCCGAACAAGAAATACTTATACGAACATCAGAGAATTATTTTACTTGTAAGACTTTATGATTTTTTGGAAATATCCAACATAAGAAGTAAATGGCTACTAGGTATAGAGGTATTCCAAAGAAGGAGAGGTGCCTGTATGTACCTTTGGACAATCCCCTTCACCATAGTCAACGACGATTCTAAGCAAATGACTTAAACACTATTCTATACGGTTTATATTGAAGACCACCTTAGCAAGGGAAATCCACATGGAGGCTACGTGCTCCCAACAGAGTTTATTGCAAAGTATCGTGTAAAGCATAGAGATAGTAAAACCGATGAATTATAAGCACAAGTATCCAAGAACCAACCAGGAAAGAATAACGTCTGTGGCAAAGGCAGTGGTATGTTACAAAGATTCTATTTATCGACTCTGGTCGTTACCATACGTAAATGATATTGCAAAAGGAGATATATCTCTTTTGCTGGAGGTGCTTCCTGTAGATACACCAAGATAGACAAATATCGAATCAACACTAATGGAGTAAACAATCTTGCAGTCATCCTTGGAGTATGCCGTTAGTGTAGAAGTGTCTGATTAGCAAGCGAATCAAAGCGAATTCCTGAAAGCAGCAATTCCATAACCAAAGGATCCTGTAACATTTCCTCCTCACCACCACTCTTCATCAAATAATATTGATGTTGAGAGTTAACAGCAGCTAAGCATTCCGATAAAGACGTAATCCATATGTGGGGAATGGCAACTACTTTACAGCAACAGTGATTGAAGAGGAGTCTATAAAGACAAACTGGTGATCATACCCATCACATGAATAATTATTTAACGAGCCTTAATTAATGATGAAAGAATATTGGATAAGAGTGAATTAGTTAAACTGATAATACATTAGGGTCGCGATTTGCATCTTAATCAACATGTTTAAGTTATGGAAAGGCATGATTTAAGGAGACACGTCTCTTTAATGCCTCCCCTTTCCCCATCGAGCTAGATATATATTTGAATGAACAAACAAAAATGAAGAACATCTGCGAACAAGGAGAAAAAAACAAGGGTCGATAAAAAGAGACTCTACAGCAGCATATTCGTATAATCAGCAATCCATAACAATACATTTTTATATACTTTCATTTAGCCATATCTGGTATGAATAACTTACTATGTATATACAGCAATATGAGTTATTCATATCTGCTTATAGTGAGACATGTGCATAGAGTGTAACTGAAAATGACTATTCATACAGTGACATGCTTTGGATGTTGAATATATCGTTGTTTATAATTATAGTACATTGAATATATTGTTGATTCTTTACATATGATTTATTTAATATAGGGGCATAATGAATAAGTGAATTAATAAACTACTATATGTGTTTTCATCTCCGACTATCATTCTCTGCCATGATAGGGAAAGTGAGGATTCCCAATTGGGGGAAATGGCGATGAGGTCACTTTCTAAGCACGCCATTCCGTGCGGTGACTGAGGAGTCCCATGGGGCCAAAGGGGGACAAGGTGGACTGCCTTTGGGCGAAGGGTAGACTTTCGAGACACCTTGTTGTGAAGAACCCTCACAATCCCTATCATGGGAAGTGAACCTTCAATTAGGGGAGACAAGTCAAGGGTGGCTAGATGGAGGGAAACGACGATAGGACCCCACACTAGGTATCCCACCTCATATGCATGGCAAGGGCCACATGAGGCCTGGTGGAACCCAAATTTACAGATAAATTTGTATATCTAAACAGCTCAAGGAAGTATTTTTATATACCTATGTTGATGTAATTCTTATGTCCTATGCTACTGTTTTACCTTAGTCTTATTTTCAAATTCATATTTTTAGCCGTTGCATGTGTTTTCGTGGGCTTCTTGTCGTTTTATGTCTTCGCACAGATTTGTTCGGTGATTCAAAACTCAATGTAGATCAACGACTGGCGCTATCCCTTAAACAGAAAGTATACGTCCTTTAGCCATTAAGGGAACGCGCCTAGCTGACGCGTGTCCGCCGAGATCTCGCCTGGGTGGGGTCAAAGATAGCTAAAGTATCAATCATATCAATCTTCATCGACGGTCGGCGTAATGCCTCAGGGCGAAGATGCAGATTCTTTATCCATCAAGGGAACACGCCTGATCGCCACGTGTTTTGGACCCACAAGTCATGAGCAGTAACGAAGGAAGATCTACGGTTAAACCTCGGTGATGACCGACGATGGGCGTAATGCCTCAAAGTGAAGATTCCGGTTAATTATCCTTCAAGGCATCACGCCTGATCGACATGTGTCCTGGGCCCACAGATGTTCTGAGCAACGAGATAACAAGGATAACAATTGGCAGTATCTAATTGGTCGAGCAGATTGATGATGATGCACGTCATTCTTGAAGCAAGTTAAAGTGCGTGCTACTAAAGCTCCTATCTTTTAACACGTGGGTAAGATCAACAGTGATGTCTTAACCAAGCAGAAAAGGTGATCGAGTGTTAAGGAAGGCTTGAGGTTGATCGGCGATTAAAGATCGATGAAGATCAATGGTAGGCGAAATGCCTCAAAGCGGAGATGCATGACCTTTATCCTTCAAGGCATTGCGCATGAGCAACGTGTGTCCCAGACCCACATGTTCTGAGTAACGTTGATCGTCTGTTAAAGCGAGGAAAGGATCGACGGTTGGCGCATTTACTTGATCAAGAACTGAACGTCTTTTATCCATTGAGAGATTGCGTGATGACGACAAGTGTCCTCGACAATGAAATAGACAGAATGCTGGGGTGGTAGCGTCGACATAGATTTTTTAATGTCATTTTTAATATTTTAATTATTTTTCATACCAATGAGGGTTTTTGTCTACTATTTAATACGTCGTTGTTTTCCATGCAGGGTTTCAAGGGTGACGAATACCATGATCCATCTGCTGATGGGATAATGCGATTTTCGGGACCGAAGGATGATCACATGCAGACACGCGTTAAGGAATATTCACAAGGATGGAAAATACCTGAGGATGGTCGACGAAGCTGTTCGAGATCCTAGTGACATTATTCGTTATCATGCAGAGTATATATGGTTATTTGTGGATGAATGTATGGTCGAAACACCATGATGATTATACACAAAATCATTATTATCTCAGATAAATCACCAGTGATTTATTAAGCAATCATTATTATGAATCCTTGTGGTCGACAACCGTTTTCAAACAAGGATGATAATCATTCCTTAATTGTAACTATGATGTTCAGTTGTTGATCTTAGGGTTAGGTTTTAGTTATGAAGAGACACATTGGTCTCAAGCTTGTTCGCATCCCTTGGACTTTATATAAATAGGGATTCCAAGACCATGTGGAGGGAAACCATTATAATTATCATTATTGTTCTAGAATTTGATCACAACTGCAACATGGACTCTAATGTACTATTATTTCAAAATCAATAAAAGATAAGTGTTTATTGTCTCACTTGTGGTAAGAGAGTTTGTTCATTTCAGTTAGTCCCCTGCAATTATTGAAGGAATTTCAATTGCTATTCTTGCAATGCTTGTGTAGAGATTTTATATGTCTCGTATCCCTATTTGATTATCAAGAAGTTTGTGAAAAGATTAGTGTTTCCTGTTTCTTGTTCAACTGGTCTCCCAACCAAAGGAGTTAAATTCATTTGAACTAACAAGGATATAAATAGGCTTATTTTCTTTGCATCTATAGCATTTGAATAGTTGATGGTATTGGAACATATACTGTCTTGCAGGGTTGTACATAGGATTGAAATTGGATTGACTCTATTGCCCAAGTTGAAATAGGCACTAATCTTATCAATTATTGGATATAGTCATTTAGTTCATTGTTTAAAGTTGTTGAGATATTCTATCTAGCTTTCATTCAAGTTATACACATTTATTAAGTATTCTTACAATTTACAAAAGCATTCTTAGTCTTGCAGTTTATGTTGTGATTGATCACAATTGGATTTCTTTCAAGTATATGTTTTCCACACTTGAAAGAGAGGTTTGAGATGCTATCAGATCAGCTATAAAAAAACCTTAAAGCTTAAGGTATAGGCCTACCGGCCTTGGTCCTGCAGAGCCATAATTGCAGAAGTTCCAACCTTGTTTTCGGTTGAAGTTGTTAGTTGGCCAAATCAATTGGGTTTCCCAGCATTGGATCAACATGTCCATAGGAAATCCAATCTGTTGATTTGAGCACCAACAAGTCCAAGGGGGAACAATGTATCCGCTCTTGGACCTAGGGTAGGAGGTTTTTGGGACATCTCATTGAACCCTCTTACCTTATCATCTCTATGGTTGAATCACATCGAAGATAATTCTAGCAATCCTTGATCCAATTTACATCTCTCATATAGGTTTCTTTCTAATTAAAAGAAATATAATTATGACATTATGATTTAAATCAATACTAACAATATTGCAGGATTTCTGTACTGTCCCCTTTTTGGGACATTAGAAGTCAATTAAATAATGAAATTTAAAGTTGTCAAATTATATCAAATTTAATGACGACTTAATTTAAGTATTTAATAAAGTATTAAAATGACTTAATGGAGCTTAGTGAATAATCAATAAAGACATTTTAAATTAAAAGAGGGAAAATAAAGAGAGAGAAAATGAATATGAAGGGACAGGCAAAAGGAAAAACAGAGAGTCAAAGGGATGTGTTATAAAAGAACATTGAGAGGCTCATTCTCATATGCTTGGTTTATGCTTGATTATTGTTTTCTCTTGGAGAATACTGGGAAACTTTGGCTTTCAATTTTGAAATCTGAAGACGAAAACCTTCAGGATTTCTCGGTGGATTGGATGGAAACCCAATTCATTTGTGGAGGTGGATTCGCAGCGGAGTTCAGAGCTAGACAAATTTGTTAAGTTATAATTTGAAGACATCTTGCAATAATAGAGGTATTTCATATCTGTTATGAAAATAAGATTGTAATGATTCATCTTCATATTTAATTTCAGACCTCTATGATTTTTAAGCATAATATGTTGCATAAATAGAAGTCATTTTGATGCCAATTGTTTGCTTATTTTTTTTGTGAATATTTGGAAAAAACTGGAGTAAATATCCTAGGGGGATATTACAGTGGTATTAGAGCTTGTTTTCCTGCTAGCCTGTGAGGTTTCATAAGTAACAAAAATAAAGGTATTTTGTAGTTTGAAGTATTTTCAAATCAGATTTTGGGAAACAAAGTTATGTTATTTTGAGAAATACCGCTTGGATGTATATATATTTGTCGTAACAATAGTTTATATGTTGATAGGTATCTGCAAAAGTATTTGCAAGGAAATAATAAACTAATTAGGGCTTAAATTGTGAATTCTTCTTCCAAAGACAAATTTATGAGGTTTGAAAGCTCATCTCAAAAAATAAGACATGTAATAATTTTCTATAGGCAAATAAGATTTCAAGCTTGTTCTAGAAATAAATAATCTTGGTGTTCGAGAGAGGGCCCGATTCAGATGTTTGGTATGTTAAGTATTTTATTTAGATTGCCGTGAATATAAGAGAAGATATATTTGCGGAGGAGCAGCTCGATTAAATTTAAATATCAGCAAACATTGGGTATTATCATCGAGCAATATTGAGCATGAAATGAAATATTGACTGAACAATATTCCCCAATGTATTTAAGAAAGGTTTATATTGTATTCTGGCTAATTCATAAGTTTGTGATATACTGGTGATTGGATTATTATTTGGAGTGGGCCCCGATTTATTGTATTCCCAAAGCTTTTGAGCGTCTTATCACATCATGGGCCTTGATTAATATTTGGTGCGGAGACTATAAATTGCAAATAATATTTGCTAAATAATTCAGCATTTGCCGTAGCTAATTTTGAAAGCCAAATATTAGTGCCGTGGAGATTAATCAATATTTGCCGTCTAGTATTTGGTACTTGGTGCATAATTAAAGATTGTTGAATTATAAATCTGCGATAATGTTTGTGGAACAACCTCTTAACAGATGTGGTGAAATATAACGTGCACGGTGAAAATAATATTCAACCCATTCACTATTGTATCGTTCCCAAGGCTATTGCAAAAAATAAGCGTTGGGGCCAAAACCTTGTAGTGGGCTTGGAGATACATTTCAAATGAAGTGTTGGGATTTTACTCTATAATCATAGGGAGAGAAATTTGAGCCTAAACACTATAGCCCCTAAATTATTATTGGTGGAATATTATTGTTTATTTTTAGGTGCACACATAATATGCAGCAAAGCATATAGTTACCAAGAATTATTTTACTTGTTCGAGCAAGAAATTGTTGCCGTTGAGAGCCTTAGAGAGGTTGTAGTATATCATCTTGTTATGTAACGGAAGACATTTTTCAAAGGCATGCGTTTGTGTATTCCATAGTGATGGTGATGAAAAGAAGAAGGAAAAATAAATGTTTGGCATTAGCAGATATTTGTAGGGCTGTGGCTATTTGGACTTGCATCCCTTGTGATGCGTGAGTTTCTAGAAGCAGTTTGTGGCTGTTTAGGGTTGTCTGGTGCACAAACCCCTCTTCAAGAGTTTGATAACATATCCTCTAGAACGTGGTGATCTGCAGATACTTCTTGGCAACTATTATGTTGAGTACATCTGTTTGGCCTGACCGTTTGGACATACATTGGTGCACTGTTATTGTTGGAACTTTTTCAATGCGGTTTGGAGATTATGATCTGATTCAAGTGGTTATTGAGTTCCTTACAGTGTGAGGATTTCATTATGGTTGGGTGTGACTCCAATTTCTCGAATGCGTACCTGTTGCAGTATTGCTGCTGAATTATATTAGCATTGACGGGAAGGTGGTCAGAGCCAAGCGTGAAGAGTTGGGAGGAGTCTGTGGAGTCTTGGAAGTCATAAGAATTTTTATTACTGGTGCGCAAGGAATAACTGTTCAGTCATGGAGTACAGTGCAAAAATTCCCATGTAAATTGGGAGGGATAGAATCATCGATTGCTGAAGTATGTACAAGACTAGACCATGGTTGTTTAGAGAGAGAACCTAGTTAGGCATAAACTTGGGTTAAGAGTGTGTACAATGCTGGAAGTCATACGCCAAGTTCTCAGTCATTAAGCAAGTACTTTATACACAACCTTGTTACTGATTCATACTATTGGGGATTACTGAGGGTGGCTGTTCAATATTGTAACAGTAAGTTTATTAATGAGGTTAGGTTTGCACTCTTTTTCAGAATATATTATAGATTTTCATGCTTAGGTTTTCATTGTCTTTCCAACATATGAATGTATGTTATTCCATAACATCACCAATCTGAAACTAGCAAAACGTTTCTTAGAAGACATGCAAATTGTTTGACAAAATGTCTCATAGTTGAATTGGTGAAAAGGGCAAAAACTTGGGTCAGATTTGGGGTAGCATCTTATAATAGTTGAATTTAAAAAGGAGTGAATATAATTGCAGCCAGAACAGGGGTTGTTCTTACAGTGGAATTGGTCCATGAAAGCAGGTGAATCCTGCCATCCTGAAGCGTCCAGTAAGCAAAATGAAGGCAATGGTAGATCAAAAAAGTGACCTTTTCTCAAAAGCATTCAATGATATGTTTAATGGTGATCAACTAAGGGATTTACAAAAAGAAAAAGTAGGAACTTGGCTCTATTTGATTGGATTACAATTGGAGTCCATAAAATTTCCTGATGGTGTTCTCTTTAAGCTGGAGGAATTAGACTCATATTTGTCCAAACTATACTAGTTAGATTGGAGGCTTCTGAATTGGGTGTTGCAACCCTCAATGCTTGCTTTGGTCTAGCACAAGTTTTTGGAACATCCACATAAAGATGTTAGACTTACAATTGCTTCTTGTCTTAGTGAGATTACACGAATAACAACTCTTGTAGCACCTTATAATGATGATGTACTGAGGAAGGTTCTACAACTGATTGTGAAGAGTTTTCACGGGTTACATGATGTCAAAGGCCCTAGCTTTGTTAAGAGGGCTAAGATTTTAGAAACTATGTCAAGAGTTGGATCATTTTCCACTATGATTGATCTTGAATGTAATGATTTGATTCTTCAAATGTTTCAATCCTTAACAAAAATTAGGAAACATCATCCAGACAACGTGAGGATTTGTATGCAAACTATTATATCCTTAATCTTAGATCAAGATGATGATATCTGTAAGCGATTGTAGTCAAACTTGTTGGCTATTTGGAGGAAGGAATGGACTAAATCACCTATTGCTTATGGATTCTCCAAAAGATTGGTTGAGCATAAAATTGAAAGGTTCAAGGAACATATGACTGAAAATGAACTAATCTCAATGGGCTTACAGGTTGCAGGATCTTCCAAAAAGAGTAAGAACCAAACAAGAAGGGAGCAGATTTGTTTTACATGCCAAGAGACTTGGATACCTAACCACATTTGTGGGAACATGATGGAAGATAACTCAGCTAAAAAAGTTTGGATCAGCGCTGAAGAAGATAGAAATCCCACAGTTTGGCTCCAACAAAATAATATAAATGCTTGTGAGGAGATGGATTCAGTTGTTGCTATAAGTAAGGGATATACAAATCTCTATATTGGTGACTTGGAGTTTGTGATTGACAAACATTTTGATGAGGATGGTCCTATTCAAGGAGAGAACATATCAATGTCTCAATATCTTTCCAGTGAGGTGCATGAATCTTCATATGATGAGAAATTGCTTGAAAATGATAACATAGTAGCAGCCTTCACTTGGCATGTGGATCAATCAAATAAGGATTTTGAGGCCTATGATTACATCGACAGCACCCTTGGAAGGTATGATGAATCATGTGTTCTTTATAGCAGCACTTCACTTATGCATGATAGTGTTTTGAATGACAAAATTAATATTTTGAAAGGTTCCCAATTCAGTGAGAGTATAAAGGTCATTGAGGATGCCCATTTGGAAAATTTTGAAATGGATAAGATCAACATACTATTAGAAGGTCTACCTTATGAATCTGAAATTATTACAGCAGATGGAGAATTGTCAATTGACCAAATGGCTGTTCTAACTTGTGAGTCTAAAAATTACCAAGAAGTTGAATCTCAAGGGGCTGATTTGGAGGACCAATCAAAGAAGGTATTTCAAGATGATGGTGTTGATACACATACATTGAAAGATTAGCTCCTTGAGATACTACTATCTCCTCATATCCGACAGTTGTGACAACATGATAATTTGGGATCCTGGCATTGGCATGTTTGGTGCATTACTTCAGTGGGTTTTTGATGAGTGGCTTTACGATTCCAAGCATGTTGTTTATTTTAGAGTAGCGCAGCGGATTGACAGAGCAACATTTTTGAGGTTGATATGGGATCCAGACATTTGGTTTCAGCATGCAGGTGCAAATTGCTTGAGGGCAAGCAATCTCTGGGAAGGGAGGACTGTAATGTCCCCCTTTTGGGACATTAGAAGTCAATTAAATAATTAAATTTTAAGTTGTCAAATTATATCAAATTTAATGATGACTTAATTTAATTATTTAGTAAAGTATTAAAATGACTTAATGGAGCTTAGTGAATAATTAATAATGTCATTTTAAATTAAAAGAGGGAAAATAAAGAGACAGAAAAGGAATATGAAGGGACAGGCAAAAGGAAAAACGAAGAGTCACACGGCTGTGTTATAAAAGAACATTGAGAGGCATATTCTCATATGCTTGGTTTATGCTTGATTATTGTTTTCTCTTGGAGAATACTAGGAAGCTTTGGCTTTCAGTTTTGAAACTTGAGGACGAAAACCTTCAGGATTTCTTGGTGGATTGGACAAAAACCCAATTCATTTGTGGAGGTGGATTCACAACGGAGTTCACAACTGGGCAAATTTGTGAAGTTATAATCTGAAGACATCTTGCAATAATAGAGGTATTTTATATCTGTTTTGAAAATAAGATTGTAATGGTACATCTTCATATTTAATTTCAGACCTTTATGGTTTTTTCAACATAATCTGTTGCATAAATAGAAGTCAGTTTGATGCAAATTGTTTGCTTAAAATTTTCAGTGGAATATTTGGAAAAAATTGGAGTAATATCCTAGGGGGATATTACAATTTGAAATAATGGATTATTCAATTGAATAAAACCCTATACATGGTAAACCATAACCCTAATCTTGTGTAACATTACAAAGCAACCCTTTGGACCTTCTTGATTTGGAGACTCTTTCAAATGGTTTGGGGAGCCTTTCAAAACCCCCTAGTTTCAAATGGCTTTTTGATGAACAATCTTTTAATGCTATTTGTGTTGATGGTTTTGGGAGCCAAGTTAAAACCCATTGTTATGGTTTGGGGAGCCTTTTAAAACCCCATGGATCTCATTGATTGGGAGTCTAGTTCTTTGATGTAAGGCTTTGGCCTTTGTGTTATGTTCTTTTCGGCAGCTGGAGCTTTGCATGACTTTTGTTTTTAAGCTGTTGTCTGGTTGCTGGTTGGGCTGCTATCTTGTGATGCTTTATCTTTTGCAACTGTTTGTTTTAGTGGTGTTCGAGATCCCCCTCAAAATCTGTTTGTAAAGGGTTTCAGGGCCCCTTCAAAACCTGTTTTTCCCCTAATCAAAAACATTACACAGCATCTATGCTAGTGTAAAATGTGTAACATATTATATGATACATTTAAATTACGTTTCAAGAGCATTGATAGAGGGAGTTAGGAGGCTATGTGCAGCATCTTTGACCTCTATTAATAGCATGCATAGGATCTTCTAAGATGTTTGAATGGACCGAAGAGGAGTACCTAGTTTTGGTGGGTGAACTATTTGACTTGGGAGTTACATTCTATTATGGGAGTAGTTACTCTTGGAGAGAGGGTATATGGGTCTACTTGGTCACTGCTATCATCATTTGAAATTTCTTTGTTGTTTCAATACTCATAATTTTATCTAGTTTGGAATTGAGTGAATTGATCATATACATTGGTTGATTAGTTCTAAGTCATAGAGCTAGTCATATTTCTTTTTTCTAATTTGAAATTCAGTGATTTAGAATTTTTTTTTTAATAATGCCCTAAATTTGTACAGAATGTCTGAATGCCCCCTGTTAAGAGTTTGGATGTTTTCTGAAGTTGTTTGATTGTGGGAGGCTTGGGTGCCCAATAGAAAATTTTTCTGGTTTTTATTTTCTCTCTTAAAATCATTGCCATTTTTTCTTACTCTACCCAACTGCTTCTTTCATATTGGTTGCAGCATACTTTCTTAGCCCAGTTCATAATAAGGTAGATGGCCTTGACAATTTGGTTTTTGCCCTATTCATTCATGCAAGATAAAGTGTTTTAATGAGAATATTTAATTTTTATTACATTTATGATTTTTGGCTTTTAGATTTTTTTTTTCTAAATCATATTTAATTTATTAACTTTGATTGTCTATTGATTATATTTTATTTTAAGGTTTGACTTTACTTTTTAATTTGTAAATGATAGAAATAATAAAGCTTGTATATTTATATTATAAAAATAAAAATAGTGAAAAATAAGATTTGTTTTATTCAAACTTAATCACAATTTTCTTTAATTGGAATGGTTGATGAAGTTCTTTCCTATTTTTTTTCGTTAATTTAGTCATCAACACAAATCATGTGGCTTGGATCAATTCCAAGCATTTGTATATTATTTTTCTGGCCAGTAAATAAAACTGCAACTATTCCATATGATGAATACTAAACCTAACTAGAATAAGATCCTTAGACATTTTAGGATTTTGGGGAATTGTATAATTTTGTCTTAATTCGTGAGTGCGTAAGGTATCTTGATAAGCTTAAATTAATTAAAAAAATACAGGATTGGAGTCTAAGAACCAAAATGCATTCTCAAAGGTGAATGATTATAAATTTGGTTGAAATGCTGATGGCGATGAAACATGTCACCATCAGCAATGTCTCATGCAATGAATTTTGAGGTTAAGCTGTCCCGTTGAACCTTGTAGCCACTTTCTTGGTCTCATAGATTCATTTTGACTCAAGTGCTGCTGCTGTTTGATGTTTTTAATATACTTGAATATGATGCAAATCACTATGAAAAGGTTGTAACTTAATTGGAATTTATTATCTATTTTGAATAAACTTTACAATATTGTTTTGCTTGGTAAATACTCACACACTGAGACAATTATCAATCTTAGGCTAGCAATAGGCAGCCTCATCCAATGTGTATATGATCTTTTGAATTCTTTGGATATTTGTGCCCAGCCTTATCTAGGTTTTAGCCTTCATTTTCAAATCCATTTTAACATGTGCAGCCTGGCTAACAAACAGGGACCTGGGTCATCATCATGACATTTCTCCAAAGAATTAATATTCTAATCCATTTGACATGCTTGGATTAAGATTGTTGCTACTTAAGAATACTGCTTTCGGAAGAGAAAAAGGAGAGGATGATATTTGTAAGGGTGTCTAAAAATGTTTTAATTTATTTGTTTCATGGGGCAAACATAGATAGACATCTATACTAGATTTGGCGTGTGATATCCTTGTGAAAGACTTAATACGTTTTTACTTGATGATGTTGTCTATTGATGCAGTGTTTTAATTGTTATATGCTTATATTTGTTACCATTTGATGCCTCATGAATTTTTGATTATGAGTATTTAGCAATGAAACCTGCCATAACGGATGATTTTGTCTTGCAGACAAATTATATCATGTCATTTGAGGAAGTTGCATTAAAATTTGTTGCTGCAGGTGAACAGGTAACAATATTTGTGTTTTTCTCTTTTTAGCTTTCACTGTAAATAATCTAGGAGTAAAATGTTTGCACAACTTTAATAAAATGAATGTACAAAGGAGTAGAATAACAAAATTATGGTTGGAATTTTTAAACAAATAAACTTCTGGAAATTTGACATTCATTTGTGTTCATTATTTTTTTATCACATGCTCTATTTATTGCTGTGTTCAATTAGGGGCAGATTTATTATTAATAGTTGTTAATGTTTGCTGTGCTTCTATCACATGCTCTATTTATTGTTGTGTTCAACTAGGGTTGGGCGTATTCTTAATAATTGTGCTATGTATTTATGACATAGGGGTAATGACAACATGCTAAGTTTAATACATCCAAGGAAGCAAGTCCAATTCAAAGTTGATATAGATATATGATAAGGACATATAGGATATATGATGTGTGGTGAGGGGGTTGTAAGATATTCACCATTTTAGGTAGGTTCAAGGGTTGGAGAGCACAGTTAGGGCCACTTATTTTGCTGCAAATTAGTAGGTCCTTTGATAAGAATGCTATGCAGCTGTAATTTGCATGATATTGATTAAATTGCATGTTGTCCTTGAGCATAGTAGGAGCTGTCTTAGACACTTTTAAAGCCATTCTCAAGCTTCCTTTTTGGTAGTGATTTGAAGGAAGAGATCTCCATACAACAACCTGGAGAGTTTTTGCAAGAATGAAGGGAATATGTGTTATGCCAAATGAAGAAGTCATTGTATTGCTTGAAGTAGGTGCCTTGTTTATGGAATGAGAGGATTGGTCAATATGTTAATGAGTTGGGTTTCAAAAACTTTGAAAAGGATCCCAAACCATAAGTTAAGAACATTGATTGAGGAATTCTAATTATTGTTCTCTATGGATGATCTGATTATGTAATGACCCCTTCCTAATTAGTTTAGTTTGGTGGACTGTTAGCCCATTTAGTGGGTTCCTTTAGGCTAATTTGCTTGGGTTAGGGAACTTTGGAGACAATCTATCTAGTAGGATGGTAGTATTAGATGTTTGATTGGGCTTCGATAGTTATTATGAGCATAACACCCTTTTTTGAAGTGGCTTTGGCTGAGTTGTCCAATAATTTCTATTTTTAGTCAGTCAATTTTGGGTACTGAGGAGCTAGTTGTCAGTGTTAATGATGATAGCTTCGGTCAGATAAACATGGATGATAATTACATCAATAGAATGATTTATGATTTTGTTATATGTATGTATGTCTACCAATATACATAATAATAACAATTGAGTTTATTATTACATATATTAATATACATACATACATAATTATAAATGAATATTAAATCATAAATCATTATATTGATTTATTTTATGTGTAATAAATAATCATTTTATGTTTAATGAATAAGCATAGACTTGATTGGATGATGAAATGGTTGATCATACATCGATCATTATTACTATTATTCTTCCAAGTATAAATCTGTGTTTATCGATCTGCATTGAGTATCGTGCATGATCTGAACCTAGTTGATATTGTGTATCAACCACTTTCATTGATCTTTACTATAATCGATAATGTGTATCTATTTAATGATGCTTGTGTTATCACCATTCTAACATACCGATTAGGAATTGGTTTGTTAATGGATTATGAGAGATGTCTCCACATGTGTGGAGACATGTCTATCCATCGATATGTCTCCTCACTCATATATATATATATATATATATACACACAAGTGTGATATCCCCTATCTGTAATAAGAATTTAATTATTAATTAATGAATAAATAATTAAAAGTATATTAATTAAATATATTGATCATCAATAATTAAATCGATGAATATATCAATTATACATATATATTATTAATGGTTAAATGAATAATCAATCAACAAACAATATTCATAATAGATGAGTAATTATATCAATATATTAATTATTAAATAAACAACAAATTAATATAATAATATTATTTAAAGGAATAAATATAATAACACCATACCCGATATGACTCCGCAACAAAGAATAACATGAGGCGTTGACGTTTAAGACCTATATACTCAAACGTCAGAGGGATACGATTAATGATCTATGAGTTGATCAAATGCCATTGACATGAAGAGAAGATGTGTCCTTCCATGTAGACAAGGTATTACTGCAGGGAGACATAGAATAGTGCTCTATTAAATGCAACCGACAGTGCTGACGGTTCATAGAAAGGTCACAACTGAAGCATCACCACCTTACATACGAGAGATATAAAACGCCAGACATCGTGGGAGATAGAGAGGAATATTAGTCAGCATTAGAATGAACGAATACCATATACGAAAATGTATGCTGCTATTTCTGGATATCTTAAGATAGGGAATAGGAATATATAATTTTAGGGAAGAGATTTTGGGGAAAACATTCAGTGGAAGTGTGAAGGAAGATTAATATTCAAGAATTATAAATTGAAGATTCTGCAACAGCAGAACCGTATATGTGCAGTGGCATCAGGTATGCCAATTCTGAGCATCATTACTTATATTGAACATTGGTTATCATTAATAAATAAAGAGGATATATATATGATCATGTTCAGACTTATCACCTTGCTAAATTGAAGAGGAGGAATGCAAGAATGTCTCCAAGGAGGGGCTTGTCTAAATCCAGCCAATAGCTTTCTATCCCTAAATAGGGTGTGGGTTAGCGTCCCAATAGTTTGGGCTTGGACCTGTAAACCTTGAGGGAGCCTATTGGGAATGGTCTCTAGGCGCTTTGGTTACATTCCCAAATCCGTCTTTCTTATGCTAGCAAAGGTAATAAGATGAATATGAATGTTGTTGATCACATGTAGATGTCTTGATATGGTTGGGTATTTTTCTTGTTTGGTTAGTTAGATGGAATCATAAATTTGTCCATTTAGATCATAAGCACAATAAGTAATTTTGTGGCAATTTAAGTCTTAAACTGACAAGGGACATTATATCAATATATATCGATGAAAGGCAGTACAACAATCTATTAGTGCAAGCCATTTGGAGATCGATCTCATTCTCAAACTCAGCAATATTTGTGATATAATCAATAGCACTTGAAGTATTATCAATACTTGGCGAATCAACATACTTTGAGGACATACTATCTTCTCTGTATACTTGCAGCAACCTGCAAGATTCATAGGTTAGTGAGAGCATCATTTGTGAGACAATAAAATTATAAGATACCTCTATTTCTATCTACTAAAAAATCTAATCTACTTTAAATGATATCAGAGCCAGTCTAAGGAAGATCCGATTAGATTTGAGATAGTAGATTATCTAGACTATCATTTTACTCTTAGGAAAAATCACATTCCTTTCTTCATAATGACAAGCGGAGTCAGATTCGAAGATCGTCTTGAAGGAGCGTCTAACTTTGTATCATGGAAGTTTAGGGTCATGCTTACCTTGAAGGAGAATGAACTAGATTCATTTATAAAGGGAAACATACGTGAACCAGACAATGATGCTGAGAAAATTCAATTGAACAAGAACAATGGAAAAGCTATGAAAGTGATCGTGGATGCAGTTAGAGACTATATAATTCCAGTTATTTCAAAGTATGACACAACATACCGCATGTTCAAATCACTTGAAGACATGCAGGAAATAAACAATACCAGCAGAGCTCTCACGTTGAAAAGACACCTCCATCATGTGAAGATGAATAAGGGAGAAACTCGCACATCATATTTTATGAGGATCACTGAATTGAGGGACCAGCTTTCTACAATTGGTCATCAAATTGACAACAAGGAGTTAACATTGATAGCTCGAAATGGACTCCCAACATCATGGGAATCATTTATTCAAGGAATATGTGCACGTTCAAAGCTCCTCAAGTTCGATTTGTTGAAGATGGATTGCATTCAAGAAGAATCCAGATTGCTCACCAGGGGGATTAACCAAAATACCACCAATGAAGACATTCATGTGTTGAACGCTCACTCTCACAAGAAAGGGAAGAAAAGGAACTTCAAGATGAAGAAGGACAAGGGCACCTGTGGAAAAGGCTCTTCCAAGAAGAGGAGGGACATATCTCAAGTGCAGTGTTTCAGATGTGATAAGTATGGACATTATGCCATGAAGTGTCCGGATGGGCCAAAACAACAAGCCTCCATCGTTGAAGTTGGAAAAGCTAGCATGAAGAATGATTTCGAGAAGTTTATCTTCTATTCAGCCTTATCAAGCCAAGTTTCAAACAACCTCAACACCTGGGTGATTGATAGTGGAGCCTCGCACCATATTACTGGATTCAGAGAACACCTAGACACTTTGGTGGAGAATTCTCATGAGGAAGTAACCTTTGGGGACGATTCTAACTACCCAGTAAAAGGGATTAGAACCTGTACCATAAATCTGAAATCATGCATATCTCTTTAGCTCACAAGAGTATTATTTGTGCCAAGGATAAAGAGAAATCTAGTCTCCATTTCTGCACTTGAAGACAAAGGGTATATGATAACCTTTATGGAAGGCAAAGTTCTAGCATGGCCAAAGAACTCCATAATCAAGAAGGCTCATACTATAGGAGTTAGACATGGATGTCTTCACAAACTATGCACTAAACCCACTCAAGCCCTAATTCATGAGACTTCAAATTCAAATGAGATTTGGCAGAGAAGATTAGGGCATCTCCATTTTCATGCTCTACCGTCTATAGAGAAAATGGTGATTCGTTTGCCTAAGCTAAATCAAAATCATGAAGGAACTTGCAAGGGTTGTGCCCTAGGAAATAATACAAAAGGAACTTTCTACAATAGTGATAGCAAATCTAAAAATGTATTAGAACTAATTCATTCTGATTTATGTGGACCCATGTCTGTAACCTCTATAGGAGGATTCTTGTACTATGTAATATTTGTAGATGACTTCTCTAGGAAAACTTGGATATATTTTCTTAAATGTAAAGAGTCTGAAGAAATCCTTATGAGAGTCAAGGAATTCAAAGCCCTTGTAGAAAACATGTTAGGGAAGAAAATCAAAACATTAAGGACAATCAATGGGGGGGAATATACTTCAGACATTTTTAAGGAGTTTTGTGTAAATGTTGGGATTAAGAGGGAGTTTACTGTACCTTAGAATCCCCAACAAAATGGGGTGGCAGAAAGAAAGAATAGGACTATAGTAGAAGTTGCTAGAGCTATGATGTATGATCAAAACATAGAAACTTCATTTTGGGCTGAAGCCTCTAGGACAACTGTCTACATCCAAAATAGATGTCCTCATTCACTTTTAGACAACAAAACCCCTGAAGAAGCATTCACTGGCATCAAACCAGATATAAGTCATCTAAGAATCTTTGGTTGTCCTATCTACATCCATGTACCTAAAGAAAAGAGGTCTAAGTTAGAACCCTCAGGTAGGAAAGGAGTATTTGTAGGCTACAATGAAATATCTAAAGCCTATAGGATATACATACCTGGACAAAGATTAATTGAACTTAGCATAAGATGTCATTTTTGAGGAAGACATTGTTTTCAGGAGATCCAAAAGCTCTCATGAGATAGAAGATCAAGATCCTCCTAAAAATATGGAAGAGGATCATGCTCTTGAGGTTTAGAAGGAGACTCCTTAAGAGATTGAAAATGAAGGTCAAATTACTCCCTTAAATGAACCCAGTAATGTAAACTGAAAGAGACCACTTTGGGCTAGGTAGATGATTCAGGACGCTGAGAATTATGCAACACCAAAGGGAACCTTTAGGGAAAGCAAGAGACCTCACAGGTTCTCTAGTTATGTTGCCTTGATGAGTGAGATCATAAAATCAATACCATCATGTGTTAAAGAAGCTCTTAATCATCAAGTGTGGAAAGATGCTATGTCAGAAGAGTATCAGTCCATTGTAAAAAATGATGTCTGGGACATCGTACCAAGGTCTAAAGGAAAATCTGTTGTATCATCAAAATGACTCTTCAAGATCAAACATGTTGCAGATGGTAGCATTGAGAAACACAATGCCCAGTTTGGTGTCAAAGGTTTCTCTCAGAAGGAGGGAATTGATTATGAAGAGACTTCTGCCCCTGTTGCCCGATACACTCCAGTCAGAACCGTAATTGCTATTGCAGTGTCAAAGGGATGGAAGATCCATCAAATGGATTGGAAGACTGCATTCCTGAATGACACGATTGAGGAGGAAGTCTATCTAGAGCAACCTGAAGGATTTGTTACACATGAGGTTGAATTGCATGTTTGCAGATGGAAGAAGGGTTTGCATGGACTCAAACAGGCCCCTAGAGCTTGCTATGAAAGGATTGATCACTACCTCTTGGGATTAGGGTTTTCCAAGAATGATACAGATTCAAACCTCTAGTTTAAGGTAATTGATGGTGATATGTTAATTCTTATTTTATATGTTGATGACTTGTTAATCACAGGAGAAGACCACCTAATTACCCAGTGTAAAAAGGACTTAGCTTCAGAATTTGATATGAAGGATTTGAGTATCCTACATTACTTCCTTGGATTAGAAGTTTGGCAGCAGACAAATGACATCACTCTGAATCAGGGAAAGTATACTCTTGACATGCTGAAGAGGTTTGGAATGATGGAGTACAGACCTGTTGGCTAAAATTTTTGCAAGTCACTAAGACTACAACTTCACAAAATTGTTACTTTTAGGCAGCAGTATGTGAAATTTCATTCTCCTCTCAGCAATAGGGGAGGCTCCCTTCTTACCGCAGGTGGCTTCAATAAAAACTGAATCGTACTACAAACAGTTCTTCTTGCTACGGTAATACCGGTTGCTTAAGAATTGACGTAAGAACAATGCTTACGACAACAGTCTACTTTAACTAAAAATGAAACAAATATAAGAGCACAAAGTCTCTTATCTCTACTTTAGATGATTACTCTAAAATCAGAATATACGAGAAAGCACAAAGTCTTTCTTCGAATACCCTCTACTTTAATAAAAATTCTATCACTGAAGCCCAAATTCTTCAGCTTCGAAGTGTTGCAGCCACTGCTATCTATAGTAATCCTAATTTTTTGAAGCACAAAGTCTTTAGAAAACTCGAATCAGAATGCTCCAATGATATACGCAAGACAACTATTGATTTGAAGAAGGATCAACGAATGCAACATAAGAATACACTCATCAATTTTCAAGATAAACAACACAAAGTTTGCTAATCCTTGTTCCTTTATTGAATTGCTGAAATTTGCACCATGAAATTCAAAGTTTTCAGAATACAAGAGATTTGCCTATAGTTTTCTTGCACACAACAAAAGATGAAAATTACAATGGGTCTCACTCCTTTATATAAGACGAGGAGAGGAAAGTAGAGAAGAAAGGGGAAACCCTTAACCACTTTGATTTATTCAATCCTTATCTCTAACTAACTAACTTTGACTTATTCAATGCTGTAGAACGTAATGTACTTACAACATGATTACATGATATTACTTTGCATGTGATACCATCGCATGCAATTTACATTATGCAATCTATCAAAGATTCTACACTTTACAAAAAACTTAGTGTTCTATAACACTTCAAAGGAAATTTATACAAGTCTCGAACTGGCAAAGAGACTTATGTATCACAGATGGATCGGTGCTCCTGTATGCTAAGCAATGGTCACAGTCATGCATACTACACTTGTTGCCTTTGAAACCGCTCCGTTGTATCCACCAAGGTTATTTTGTAGATGATTCAGGACAACTCTAAAACCTGCCAATTTATCCATTGAGTTCAAACTGAAAGTCTCAACTTCAAGTTCTTGACGAATGACTTGTGCAAACCTTGTCATAGCTTGTTCCTTTGCAACAAGATCACCGTCCTCAGTCATCAATTTGCATGCCAACTATTCGAAGGTTTTGACAATGATACCTTCATGTTCTTTGCATACTTGCATAGCTTCTTGAATCTATGTCATCAAGTTCTTCAAAACTTGCTCTTTATTAGCCATTTGATTCAGGAAGTCAAGATACATCTCTTTTGAAGAGATTATTTCATATGCACATAGGACGTCAAAATCAGCCTCTGCCATTTGCTTCCATACATCTAAGTCTTCACTTAGAGTCTCCGTTTGCTGATTAAAAGATGTAACCAGCTTCTGCAGTCGGGTGACAGTCTTCTTGACATTCCTGAACACTTGGTAAGCATCCTTCATAACTAATACTCCCTGTGTTTCTAATTCGCTGCCCCAATCAACTAACACTTTTACCATTTTCTCAAGTCGCACTATGTGCTGTTGTATCTCCTCCGAAAGAAAATTTACTTGCTGAGAAGAAGAACCTCTTTGTTTGAGGGCTTCACGGAGACGGGCATTCTCTGCTTTGAGCTGATGCTTTTTCTCCCAAAGCTTATCAGACCTCTTGGTGAGTTGATCCACTTTTCTTGAGCATCCAACTGACACCCCAATCGTGTCTGTTTACCAAGTTCAATCTTGGTGATTTTGTAGTCTGTTGTTTGAAGTTCTTCAGCTGGCTTATCTGAAAGTGGTTTAACTACCTTAGCATACTTAATCTTCTACTTGTCAACCATGACCTTTGAGACCACTTTTGCCTTTTGCTCTTTAGAGCTCGAGATTTGTTCTTTGGTGCAAGATCAAACTCTTTAGGAGGAAACTCCAGTTTGTTCCTCTTCTGAGTGACAACACCTAACCATAGAAGCAAGATGAAGGAGGAAGGAGAACCATCAGTTGCAACCATAGTAGTTACCGACTCTGTTTGAGAAGTGGCAGGAGCATTTGTTATAGGTGCTTCTGCTTGAAATATTGTTGTTACTGGATTCTCTTGGTCATCTTTCTCCATGAACAACTCAATCTGTGCGGATGTCAGATTGGTATTTGTCATAAGTGTATCCAACTTAGGCAGATTTTCAGGATACTCATCAAAGATATGTGATAAGTCATCCTTTTGTGCTGGGGCAGCAGAAGAGATGGGTGTAGTAGGCACTATTGTAGAAGAATATATTGGTGGCATATGCATAGTGAAGGAATCAACATCTGTGTCGAGTGGTGACATGGGAGCTTCCTCCGATTCTGGTGTTGATTCATGCATGGCTTGTATTTCATCCGCCTTTTGTGATTGCGGTATTTCAAGGGCAACTGCATCCTGCAATTCATCCTCGCTATCTGAGAGTCGGATCATCGCAGACCCTTTTGCTTTAGATGTTACCGTAACAGGTGTGGGAGCCTTAACCGCGAGCTTCCCTCCTTTGATGGCCAACTTTTGAATGCTTCTGATCTTCGATGCAGAAGATTCTCCTTTTCCTTTACATCTAATTTCAGACTTTAGCCCTACTAGACCAGCAAGGTCAAAATCCCTACCCGGCTTGATCTTGATGCTCTTCAAACCTCTCCTTTTCAGCCAAATATTAATATGGGCTAAAATAGTTTGGAACCTATCCTAAATGGATAAGCTTTCTTTCATGGACCAGAATGGAGGTAGAATAGGTAAGTTCTTGATGCGATGTTTTTGATATTCTGGATCCAGAATATCGTTATCATCCTCTACACCATCAGGGTTTGAGCAAGATTGAAGTCCACAATCTGTTTGACAGTAAGCCGACAATAATCCATCTTGGAAATGTCTGTCTCGGTACGGAGATCGAGCCAAACGTCTTCGAGACGATGAATGTGGATAAACTGTTTCCTGATCTTGTCATTCATGCCTCTCCAGTCAAACGAGCTTTTGGCCATGAAATTCTATAGATTAATTTCTTGGAGTTCAAACTCCATACACTTAGCTTTTGGCACCGTGTCTAAGGAGTAACCACCAATCCTCAAAGGATTGCGTGAAGAGATGCCAACCCTAGGGCAATGCAATGTAGACTGATAAGCTTGAACTGCGGTGAGCTGCCGAGCCAACTCCATCAGGATAATTTTGTTTGTCAGATATCTAGGCAAGGTGTATGGTTCTTCTTTGAAATATCCAACTCTCAAATAAGTGAAATTTGGAAGTTGTAGGAAGAAGCAACCATATTCACTCACTCTGTTCGAAGCTTCATCTTAAACTCTCTTGTTTAGGAGCTCTTTGTCAAAAGAGGCACCTAAAATGCCCAAAGAAGGCATCCTGCACTCTCCGATAATTGATGCGACTTGGTCTTAGAGACAACTAATCAAAATACTCCCAAACAGGCACTTGAGACTAGTCCCCTTTGGTAGAAAGCCCTGAAAAAGATCCTAAAGCAGCAGCGATGTAGACCAAGTAGGAATTCATATAGAAAGTACCAGTACTTGTGACTTGTGCCAGCTGCTCACAGAGAGTATCGCTTATAAGGTCTCCCCAGAAGATCCTTTGCCTCGAATTGATGATCAGGGAAAAGTATTTGTACATCCAAGGCTCAAAAAGATTGGACTCCTTTAGACCTCTGATTCTGCTCAACAGGGTGATTAGATCATGGATCTCCTCCTTGAACTCCGATCTATGCATCCCTTTCGGCCATCTTACAAGATTGGGCTTCTTAGTGATCAACCACTGATCGTTGATGTACTTCATGCAGGCTGACTTCCCGTTTTCGCAACTTTTAAGTGCTTTTTCTACAGTTAAGTTCATAACAACCGGAGTCGGAGGAACTCTGAAAACCCAGTCAATAGTATTCGGATCCAGGTTGATTACAACTTTACTATCTTGATCCTTGATGGTCCTAGAGGCAGGATCAAAGTTCTTTGCACAAGCTATTACAAACTCGGGTTCCAAGGCCGCCGTAGGGAAAGTGGAAACTTGATGGATATAGCTTTCTTTGATGCTAATCATGTCTTCCTTTGTTGATGTGTCCACCCTCTTTAGAAATTCATCCATGTTAAGATGTCCAATTTTGGTATCTCGAATCTCATCCACATATGAAGTGATCTGAGATGGAGAGTTCGAATTCTGATACTTATCATACTGGTACTTCATCTTCTTTTTATTCTTTCCTTTCGGAGATGTAGATCCTTCTGACATGACAAGATTATCTGCAGCAGTAACTGTGACATGAAAATTCCAGAATATAAGAACATCATCATAAAGAATGGAAAGATCCATCAAGCAACATGATTTGGGGAAAAATGCAGCCCTTCACTTTGTCAAGGAAAAACATGGAAAAATGGACTTTTCAGCATACTTTACATATGGTGGACAGCAAGTTGAGACTTTGAACAAGGAGATGGGAAAGTGCTTTTGCTCATGAGTGAATATACCATATGTACGGTGGGTTTTTTTTTTTGGAAAAACGTGCATATTTAGGGAAAGTCAGAAAGGTCACAAAAGGTTGGCTTTTTTGGCTATCTTGCATGTTGGGAGTTTATATTTCTCTTTTGACATGTAAATGTGGAAAAAGTGGGTTTTCATCAGGTTTTGCGTATAAGGTAGCACTTGGTCTTTTTGGAAAATCACCATCAAGAATGGGGTTTTTAATCCCGACTGCATATGGGGATAAATGACATCCTCATATGCAACTTAGAAGAATATGAGAGAAAGAAGATGGAAATGGAAAGACAAAGCACATGCAAAACTAAAAGAAATCAGACAACAAACATTCTCACCAATCCACTCTCCAGAATAAAGGTTGAACACTTTTGAGATAAACTTCGTATGGTTGAAAATGTAAATTAAATTTGAGACTGAGTCTCAATTATTCCTTATTTGTACTAATATTTAAAGATATTTAATGTGTAAACTCTTTTATCGTCATGTGTGTGACTTCATGACTTAATGGGCCCCCTGTGGACATTGTTGAAAGGTGATGACTTTTCAAAAATGAACACTTGTATCTGATTGATATTGTAAGGTGACGAATCTACAATGATCAATTTCACTATCATGATGGATATCATGTGACTTGGTATCCGTGGACATGTCATGATAGTTAATATCTCTTAGACATTATGGTAGATATCATGAGACTTGATATCATTTTTATAAACCATAATGACTTTTCAAGAGATAATCATGGTGGATATTATGTGACTTAATATCTGTGGATATGCCATGAGCTGATATCTATATGGTAGGCATCATGAGACGTGATGCCAGTGCACATACCATAATATGGATATTTGTGAGTTATGGTGAATATCATGTGACTTGATATTCTTGTTCATACCATATCTCCTGATATCACGGTTAGGTGATTTCTCTTCTCCTTCACAATTAATAGATCTATTGTGTTATACTCTTGGATAGATTTTATCCTCCCTAGCTAAGAGGGAGTGTTAATGATGATAGCTTCGGTCAGATAAACATGGATGATAATTACATCAATAGAATGATTTATGATTTTGTTATATGTATGTATGTATACTAATATATATAATATTAATAATTGAGTTTATTATTATTACATATATTAATATACATGCATATATAATTATAAATGGATATTAAATCATAAATCATTATATTGATTTATTTTATGTGGAATAAATAATCATTTTATGCTTAATGAATAAGCATCGACTTGATTGAATGATCAAATGGCTGATCATACATCAATCATCATTACTATTATTCTCCCAAGTATAAATCTGTGTTTATCGATCTACATTGAGTATCGTGCATGATCTAAACCTAGTTGATATTGTGTATCGACTACTTTCATTGATCTTTACTATAATCGATAGTGTATCGATTTAATGATGTTTGTGTTATCATCATTCTAACATACCGATTAGGAATAGGTTTGTTAATGGATTATATACTACTGATTATGAATTGGTTTGCATAGATTATAAACTACCGATTATTAATCGATATGTATTATGTTTGCAATGATTAATGAATGGACATATCGGTGGAGAGAGATGTCTCCACACGCGTGGAGACATGTCTATCCATCGATATGTCTCCTCACTCATATATATATAATTCAAGATAGATCGGTGAAAGGGCAGTACAACAATCTATTAGTGCAAGCCATTTGGAGATTGATCTCATTCTCAATACTCAGCAATATTTGTGATATAATCAATAACACCTGAAGTATTATCAATACTTGGCAAATCAACATACTTTGTGGACATACTATCTTTTCTGTATACTTGCAGCAACCTGCAAGATTCATAAGTTAGTGAGAGCATCATTTGTGAGACAATAAAATTAAAAGATACCTCTATTTCTATCTACGAAGAAATCTAATCTACTTTAACAGTCAGGGTACTATTTTTAATATTATCGGTATTTACAGTTTTGGAGTTATCTCGATATTTTATGTAGTCCTGTTTTAAATAAATTAACGATAAGTTATTAATTAAGAAAGTTTAATTAAAGATTTAACTTTATTTTACCTGCAGGGAAGCCATGGACTGGGCTAAGGCTTCAAATCAACAAGCTGGCATGCTTCTAATAGATTATGAGAAAGCCTATGATAGGATTGAATGGGCATTCATCAACATGATGCTTGACAGTTTGGGTTTCCCTTCTACCTTCTCTCTCCTGGTGTCTACACTCATGAATGGGGCACTAGCTTCAGTAGAAGTCTATGGAGCTAGGTCTGAATAGTTTGAGCTTACTAGATGCATTAGACAGGGATGCCCCCTTGGTTCATCTCTCTTTGTTATTGCTCCTAATTCTTTGCACTATTTATTGAGAGATGTTACCCTCTCTCCCAAAGTTAGAGGCACCATTCTTCCTAACAATGAAGAATTGTCCAATATCCAATTTGCCGATGACACAACCATTATCTTTTATCTGGAAGAGGAGAACATGTGCCACCTCATGAGAAAACTGGACCCTTTTTGTGCTGCCTCAGGAAGCAAGGTCTCCTTGGCAAAATCTATCTTGCTGGGTTGGGAGGAGGTTCCACGAGCATGGTGCAACAAAATCTCTATTTCTTGGAGGCGGGGGCTAATCACTTGGTTAGGTACATGGGGATCCCCTTCTCCGTCAATCCTAATCTAAAAGATATGTGGGAGTTGGTGAATTCCAAGATTGAGAAGAAGCTAAATAAGTGGAATAATCAATTCCTTTCAATGGCAGGCAGGTTTCAAGTCTGTCAAAAGATCCTCTCCTCCTATTCCATTTATTATTCCTCGGCATGACTATTCAATCAGGGGCAAATCAACTACATCCATAAAATCATTAGAGACTTCCTTTGGTCTGATGGGAAGGGTAACAAGAAGAGACATGCTGTTGGTTGGGAATGGTGCACCAGAAGCAAGGAGCTTGGAGGATTGAGTTTGAAGGATTTGAGGGTTCAAGGAATTGCCCTTGTAGTCAAGTGGATTGCCAAGGCTACTCTAGGGGGGAGCCTTTGAAAATTCTTGTCAGAAATAACATTTTTTGAGACATCCCTATCCATGCAAGATCATGGAAGGAGCTCCACTTGAATGACCTCCTTTCGGTAGAGATGTGGATTTAAGAGTTGAAGGGTCCAATGTGTTCAAATCCATTTGGAAGAGCTGGAGTTGTGAGGAGTCATATTTCTGGGAACAGTTTGGTTGATCACAACAATGAAATCTGTGGCAAGAGATTGGTTTGGTGAAACCTCTTTCATAGCAACAAGCCTCTTGCTTTACTTCAAGGATGCTCTGCAAGAAGATGGGCTTCTAAAGGGATCAATTGTTTGCAAGATATCATACAAGAGGGATATCTCATCAATTGGAACGATTTGGTTAGTAGATTTGGTATTCCCCATTCACAATGGAGAACTTACACTTCCTTAAGAGAAGCTTGAGGTTGCCTTAACTTACCCAAATCTTGTGGTGAATTTGTTGATAGAGCTGCCATATTTAAGTGTCCAGATGGTACCCCTCTTCCCTTGGTCAAGTCCAAATATGTTTACAAACTCCTCACCCACAAGCTTGACATCATTGAGCATCTCAATACCAAATGGAGCTTAAACTTTGACCAACCTACCTAGAGCAAACATCTCTTGAACCTCAGGCACCGCCCCATTGAACCCAAGGTTGCTTGTTTCTTATGGCGCCTCCTCCTTCACAGATTACCTCTTTTGAAGCCTAATGGGGAAACTAATATTTGTTCTGTTTGTAAATGTTGTGAATCAGTATTCCATCTTTTCTTTGATTGTGTTTTGGCAAGAGAAATCTGGGGTATCTTTGGCTTGGTCTTGAATGACAACTTCAATGTATCTCATATGATTTCTAGAACTATTTTGAGTAATGATAAATACTACAATTCTTTTTGGTCTATATTTTCTACTCTTTTGTTATGGCATATCTGGAAACTTAGGAATGATGATTTATTCAATGGGAAGGCCAGGTACGTTACTAAGTCTCTGCGGAGACTCATTTATTCTGATATTGCATTGCAGGTCACAGTGATTCTCAAAATGAAAGAGCAGAAGTTTATCAACTTTCTCAGGGATGGAACCACTGAGATCAACAGGAAGGAGGTGGCCTATGAATATACCACAGTTAAGGCAGGCAAGGAGAAAGATGAATTTGATATTACCTTTAGAGAATTTTTACAGCAGCTGAGAGGGGAGAAGAAGAAAGGAAAGGAACACGAAATTCAGGGCAGAGATAGGGAGGCTAGAGCTGGCAGTGTGCAAGGAGCAAATATACCTGCTGCTGCTCCTATAAATGTTGTTGCTGCAGCCCCTCCTGATGTTCACATCACAGTGCCATTTGATGATCTTACTATAGGTGTCTTTGATGCTCCTAGTTTGGGCATCCCTGAAGCTGCTAACTTAGCAAAGGATGGTTCTTTCACTTTTGATAGTCTCAGCTGATCCAGTAGTATTTTGAGCCTTTCCTATGTATTTGATATAAAGCTATGTACATCTATAGTCTATTATGTACTGAACTTTGATAGTATACACTGAACTCTGATACTATTCGGTATTTTTTGTAAAGTTTATCTATTATAATCAATAAAAAAAGATTTAACTTTATTGTTATTTTAATTTATTAAATAAAAGGACTATATGGCATGCAGTTATAAAGTGAAAAGGTTTTATTTAAATGAATGGGGCCTTTGGGACTTGGAGGCCCAATTGGGAGAACAAAAGTGTTCTAAAATTAAATAAAAGGAAAAAGTGAAAAGGGGCGCAACTTTTGGGGAAGCTATAAAGGAAAACTTGATGAGCTCATTTCTTATGCTGGATTAGATGTTTGATATTGTTAGTGTTCTTGGAGGAGTTATAAAGTGAAAGTGTTTTATTTAAATGAATGGGGCCTTTTGGACTTGGACACCCAATTGGGAGAATATAAGTGTTCTTAAAATTAATTAAAAGACAAAAGTGAAAAGGGGTGTAGCTTTTGGGGAAGCTATAACAAGAATGAAATCCCTTAAGATAATATTCTCCCAGAGGTATGGGTACAAGTACCCATGCAACATATGGATTTAGTGGGGGAGAGGGTCATTACCCCTCTTGGGGTTGTGGGGGTAGCAACCCAAGCACAACTTATGGCTTTTGAGGCTGCTAGGATACTATATTTGGGTGTTAAATAGAAAATGTTTAGGTTGGGGGGTGTTGTGGGCCCTTCCTAAAGGATCTAGGGTTTTTTGGTTGAGTCTTCTTTACATGCCTTAAAAAGTGTGATAGGTGGTGGATGCCTTGATGTTTGTAATAAAACATTGATGATGTTAGGCCATTCCAATTTATTTGTGACAAGGAGAACATTGTAGTAAATGTCCCCCTAATTGGGGAAACACCCTTCAAATATTGTAGAGGATATGGGCAGGGAGGGGATTTTTTATTCCCATTCGCATCCCCTTGTCACCAAGACGATCCTATTTGGGAATACATCATAAAATACTTGAGGACATTTCCCTAACGTACACTGGATAATTTTTCTAATATTAACCATATCTATCCATATCAAAGTAACGAGAACCAGAATTGTCTCGGAATCGGCAAGGCCGAATCAAATCGCGAATCGCCCATGAATTGGCAAATTTAAAAAACCCTTAAAATTTAGAGATTTTAACAATTTAAAACTTATTTCATGCACCCTTTATTGAATATAACTTAAACACACTATAACATCATCAAATAGAAGCTAACATACATAAACAAGGAACATACTTGATAAATCCATCACATGCATTACACGTAGAATGTAAATTGTAGCTAAAGTAAGCTGTAAATAGCAATCATAGGATCATAATGAGTCAAATCATAGAATCCAATAATGTATGAAAAAACAAGGCTCTAGCTCAAGCCTCATCATCATCCTCAAGCTCAGCCACAGCCGCAGCCTCAACCTCTGAGTATCCTGTCTCTCGGTGCCCTCTACAAAGGCGTCTAAGGTAGGTCCTAGAGGACTGTTGAGCCATAGCCCCTGCATGTAAGATGGGCTCACAAACAACACCACTATAGTCTGTGTCGGTGCGCGCGCGTGTGAGTCTGCCAGTGCCTGAATGTGCTCTAGCCGCTTCCTCTGCAATGGCCATAGCCTCAGCCTCTCTATCTACCTGGTCAACCCACTCATGGTCTGCCTCAGTGAAGACCGGATCCACAGCCTCAGTGAGCCATTCTGATTCTGGATCAATCTCCTCCAGAATGATCGGAGAGGAGTCAGCGCCCAAAATCTGTCTGATCCTAAGACAGAGGTTGTAATGAACAAAGACAAGATCATTCAACCTCTGCACTGACAACCTATTTCTCCTCTTCGAGTGGATATGCTCGAACATAGACCAAC
>MU224737.1:1283220-1295910 GCA_018584345.1 Thuja plicata | reverse complement strand
GATTATGATTAGAAATTTAGATGACAAATCATTATGTAAAGTGAATCTATGATTAAACAAGTAGATATAATTAAAATTTAACTTCAAACTTAAAGAAAAGTAAAACAAATAAAAAAGAATCAATTACTTGGCTGCAATAAATGAAATGTTGCAAAAGTACCAAAAATTGCAAATTTCTTTTCTGGCAGCTTCATGAATCTCCTTGTTCAAACCCATGCCCTCAAGCGTGGCTTGTGAGCCAGGAGTAGTGCGGGGCACAAAGTAGCTATCCAATTTGTTCTTCCGCACTCGACTGGAATAGGCAGCTGGACTCATTCTCAGTATAAGAACGACTAGCAGTAGCATCACCATCAACGCTAGGCCTAGCACTAGGATAAAAAGGAGGCCTAGAAGCACCCTCTCCAACACAACCTACGGATGCGGACTCAGATGCAGGTGTAGTTGCGACTGTGGGAGCATGGGAGCCAATAGCCCTTAACCCTTCAAGTTGCCTTTTCTTATTTATTTTTTCTTGTTCAAATTTTTCTAATGCCACTATACAAGTGCATTTTGCCTCAGGAGTTTGTTTAGTGCAAACCGTGATATCATGTCCAGGTATGGCAGCAATGTGGAATTTGAATCTATAAATGCCACCAAAATTTATTTCTTTACAAAACATACATTTTGTTTGAAATTTTGTTCTTCTAGGATATTCTTCGGTATATTTCCAACATTCATCTTTTTTACCCATTGTGGAAAATGCAATTTAAGGCTGTTGCAATTAAGAAAATTCAAATAAAACTTCAAAGTTTGAAAATATTATACAAAACAGAAAAACCTACTTTGCAATTTACTAAAACTAAAAAACATTTAAGATTTGCAAATTAAAACTAAAAAAATTTAACAAAAAACGAATAATACACTAACATACAAAAAAAAAAGAACATTTACCTCTTGTAAATGAGTTGAGGAGTGTTGTTGTTGACTCCTTAATGCTCCCAATTCAATCTATGGCCTCCCCAAATGGATTTTCGATGCCTTTCGTGCTCTTTCTTCTTGCTGGTTGGAAACTTATGTTTTCTTTTTTCTATTCTTTTCTCTCACTTTTCTCTCTCAATTTTCCTCTCTTGCAAATAGAAGACCCTTTAGGGTTATAAGAAAGAGGAATGACCTAAAAAAAGTAAAAAAAAAAAGTGTTTTTTAATGTTTTTTGGTTCACTTTATGCCCAGCTTCGCGGCCGATTCACGGCGATTCCCGCGGGCAGATTCATGCGATTTTTTCATGAATTGCTGGTTCATGTGATTCATGCCTAGGAATCGCCGATCTGATTCACCGGCTCCCAAAAAATTGGGGAGGGTGAATCGAATCACGATTCACGCGATTCATGCGCGATTCTCGTTACTTTGATCCATATCCATGTACTAGTTAGTTGAACTCGAGGTGTCTTAAACAATAATAACATTTGTAAGTTAATTGTCAATGTGGTAAGGACAATAGAATGATATCTCTTCTAGTATAATGTAGGTTAGGCTTATGCATGTGATACTTGGCTCAATGTTGATTAATTATATAAAAAATTTAGGTATTAAATCATCACAACTTTTATGTATCATTGGGGAAAGGACATTGGAAATTAGTGTATATGTACGTTTGATAATGGTATGCTAACTTAGAGAAATTTAATACTCTATTTCAATTCTTATGTTGGGAACATAAATTATTATGTTTGATCATGGTATGCTAACTTAGTTATAATTAATATTCTATTTCGATTCTTTTATTGTGAACATAAATTATTAAAAGTAGGACTAGGATGAATTTGATGATGTTTTTTTTGTTTCTTCATTGTATGAAAATTGTTTCGATAGTTTTTCAATTTAGGGTCTTTTTAAAATTCTGTTTTGTTGGGTTTGGTTCAAATCCTTCATCATCATTTTTTATAGGTCTTTTGACTTTGCAGGATGCTTTGAGAACCTTTTTGCTAAGGAAATTAGACAATCTTGGTCGTGAGGATCGCTCTCAAATAACAATGATCTCTACATGGGCAACTGAATTGTATCTTGACAAGGTTAAAGATGTCTACTAATGTTGCATAACATTTTATTTCGTGAACATATATATTTTTTTGGAATTGTTCATGATGTTGTTCTTTAAGGGTTCGGAAGTATATTAGAACACATAACTGTTTTTTTAATTTTCTTTCCAGATTAATCGTCTACTTTTGGACGATGACAAACAAGGTGGTGGAACATCGCCTTCTTCAAATGAAATTAACACCAAGCACCAGGACACACTTCGGGAGTTCAGAGATTTTCTTAGTGACTGTAAAGATGTTCTTGATGAAGCAACAACTGTCAAACTGATAGGGAGGTCTGTATTCTGTAATACAATTATACTGTCTTATTAATATATATATTTTTTCAAATAACTATACTGTTAGGTAGGTTACCCTTTTTCAATTTATTGTGAGTGGCTCATTGGTTCATTAGTGATGTTTTCTGTTTACTTTTTTGCTATGTCCAGTTTCTAAAAATAATTTTATTTCTTAATATTTATATTTCTTGCATCAAAGATTTGGCATGCATTTTATAGTTTTTTTTATTTAGTTTCTTTCTAAATAAATGATTCTCTTATATTTTTGTCTGTCTTCTTTTTCTTTTGGTAAGGTATGTAGAAGGTTACATTGATTTGCAGCAAGTGTATATGTTGGTAAATTAACCGGCCTCAAGTAACCAGTCCAAGTATTGAATCGGAGAATCTGTCTCGTTCTAACAAAGCCTACTGCATGTAGACCATATTGCTCTTGGAGAATGAACTAGAAAAATCCTAAATATGTACCCTTCCCATGTTTGATATGAATACTAGAGGCTTGATTGTAGGCAAAAGGTCATAAAACATGTTTTCTATATTGTTTAACATAATAAGATAAATGCCATATTCAAGGCGAAGGAACCTCTTCTTTTAAGTCGAACCATAAGTTGTGAAATTAAGCATTAGTTCCATTGTAGTAGAACAGTTAGGTGGGGACATGACATTACTAGAGTGTAACCGCTTTTAAATTAGTAAGGTTAAAATGGAAGAATATAAGAAAAAGAACGACAATTGCTTATAAAAGAGATGATATTAAAAACTTAGCAATAAAATAGTTTTTTTCCCCAAACTTGTGTTATGTTCACAATTTTCTCATTTTATTACCATCGCATGAATGAGAGCCTTTATCTCCAAAATTATTTGGATCTTGGTTGGATTAGTCTTTAACCTTGGGTTCCCAATGATATAGTGATGGGAGATAGTTTGTCCGCATGATTTGTCTATTGTAGAAGCAAATTTTGTAATGAACATAAGAAAGATCATTCAATCTTTGCATCGACAGCCTATTGTACTTTTTGGAGTGTATGTGTTCAAACTTATTCCTATTGTGTTTGCCTTATGAAGTGCTACATGGTTGGCTCAAGAAATGAATTGCAATTCTTTGAAGATTCGACACCTTAGCACCTTACCTCAAAGCAAACTTTGACTAAGACAGATTGCATCATGGTAAAATTGCTGCAGAATGGGTTTTTCTAAGATAAGCCAGCTCCTTCTTGCTCTATATTTCTTCAATAGGTTGAGGACCCAAGCATGGTTGGATATGTATTTGCAAATATTTTTTCCACGCTTAACACATACTTTGATCTATGGAGTTTTGACAAGATTTTTTAATATTAGGTCAAAGCAATGAGTAGTACAAGGTGTCCAAAATACAGATGTCTGCCTATCATGAAAAGTATACCGATAATCGTAGTTGAAAATTCGTCAATAGCAAAAACTCATCAAGACCTGAAAAATAACTCAGCAAAAACTCGGCAAAGAACTCGACAACTTAGAAATTTGCTTAAATTTAATTATAAATGCATTGTTTTGCAAAATTCAATGAAGAGGTGCATCCAATGGGTCAATAAATGAGTACATAAAAGAAACAAGCTGAGTCTAGATATATTGCATTGATTTAAATGCAAATTGGGTACAAAATGACATCCTCATGTGGAATGTTGATGGCTGGTAGCCTGATAGTCTAAAGCAAAATTAAAATAGAAAATTGTTTTTGTAAAACTAAAAGTAAATATAACATCAAAACATTATACATCTCCCTCTTCTCAGCTCTAGTAGAAACCAGGGGAGAGATAGTACTAGAAGGTCTAGTCCTAGGAGTTATTTGTGGCTACGCCTCCTCCCCTCAGCATGATAAACTGTGGCCTGACCTTCATCCTAGATGCAAATGCTGCTGGCACTGGCAATGACTCCTCACCATCCTCACCCTCCTCATACTCCTCAATGTCATCCAATACGAATCCAAATCCACCCTCCCCCTTCTCCATAGCCCGCCTCTCCAAATCATAGATCTCATCCTCGTTAAACAATGTAGGCTGCTCAGATGTTGTCCAATCACTATAAGGATCTATATCATCCAAATGAATTAGACCACCTAATAATTCCCGTACCTTTTGCACAACCAAAGATTATATTGCACAAAGACAAGGTCATTGAGGCATTTCTGAGCTAACTTATTCCTCTTCTTTGTGTAGATGGCCTCAAACAAGCTCCAATTTCACTCACAGCTGGATGAAACTACAAATCTTCACTCCTCAGCACAAAATCGCTGCAAATGATCTCTTAGAAGTTTGGGAGGGTGTGTTTTCACTGGAGGAGCAAAAAAAATCAGTCAAAATGAAACTAGAATGAACTTTTTTTTTTGTCTTAGGGGTTATATTCTTCTGCTGCCGAGTTTTTGCCAAAAAGTCGCCAAATGAGTTTTTGGCAAAAACTTGACGAGTAAAGTTTGCAAGTTTTTGGCACAAATTCTTGCCATGGAAAAAAACTCACGAGTTTTAAAAAATTCGCCAAGTTTTTCAACTAATACCCATGGTAACATAATTTGCTGCATTATATATAACTATTTGCACAACATTTGGTTAGGCACCTTGCAGAAGGCTTCCTCGAAAATCTTACTAAAGGATTCAACATTTTGTGTATTCCCTGAAGCATCAATGGATTTCAAAACAAACGTGTCACTTGAAAAAGAAACAATGAAATTTGAAATTCTAATGTTAATTAACAAAGTATAATTAAATAAAAATTCTCAATTGCCAAGTCAAGTCGGTTTCAACATGCACAATCATTTGAGGAAGAAACAAGGATTATCTGTCCAACCATCAGTCATGAAAATGGAACCCTTCTTCCATATGTCATGCCGTTCATTAATTGTGACAGCCATATGGGCCACCTTTTGAATTAAAATGGAGCCCTTTATCTCCTCATCAATAGGGGCTCTTAACGTCGCCCTACAAACAGTAATGGCATCTACCATATTTTGTCAATAAGGAGACCTAAAAGAAATACAATAAACAAAACAAGTATTACAAAATTTAGAGTTCAAATTCTAAAGACCCTTAAATTTAAAAGTTTAAGAGACAGAGAAATCAAAGAACTTATTTTACTAATAATTAATTACCAGCTACTTGAAATGGAATGGTAAAATAAAACCTCCTTGATTTCATTCCTTGCTGCATCTTAAGAGATGTTTGCGATCCTAAAGTAGCATGTGGTATGATATTCAAATCTATTTAGATCCACAAACTCTAGACCAACACTACCACCACCACCACCACTACTCAAAGATCCAAGAATTGGAGGAATCAAAGAAGAACAATCTCTATGAATGGCTTCCATTTCTTCTCTTTACCTATTTTTAAGTTCCTTTTGCTGCTCAAAAGTTTCTAATTGACTTTGGACATTGTATATTATTTCAGGTGTCTTTTAAAACACTTATAGCATTTTGGTATGGTATTCGTGCAAGGTGATATTTCAATCACTTTGTGCTTCTCACAAACATTTTTGTGTTGCATTGTAGACAAGTTATCTACCATTTCTTTGACGTAGGGATGACATGTTCAGACAACTGTCCTTTCTAATTGGGGTTGATGTTGGAACAGAAAGTATGCTAAAATAAGAAATAAATGAAAAACAAATTAATATTTATGGTTTTTACTTTTTAGTTAAACTAATTAGGAAAAAGTAAAACTGTTAGGGTTTGTTTTTTCAAAGATGGTTAGGGTGTTGTATTTGTTCCACGAATCTAAAGAAAAAAGTAAAAAACAAAGGTAGAAAACAAATAAATTTTATTAAAAAAATTCCAAAAACTTTTTTTTTGTATTAGATATAAAGTAATCAAAATGGTACATTCAAGAGTTTACGGTATGACTACTTACTGTGCTAGATTACTTACAGAGTTACATCCAGTTATCGAAAGTACTTCAGATCTAATACAAAAAACTCATATAAGAGATTACTATCTAGTAGAGTTCTGCAACAACATTCTAACATAATCCTAAAATAAAATATCTCTGACTCTATCTTCTCCTCTTCTCCCGATCCAAGCAATCCACCCTGCTCTACCCTCCATCCATCTGAGAACCCTGAGACTTTCCAGGAGGAAATTTGAAAGACTGTTGCAGGTTGGGACAGTGAACATTTACCGGGAAGAGATTTCTAATGGATACACTTGGTCTAGAGCCACTTCAGAGAGGACTCAGTTTGAGCTTGCCCTTCAAAACTTCCTGGCAGAAATCAGAGGCCAAGAACTCAACAAAAGGAACAACGACCGCCCTACACAAGCAACAACTGCCCCTTCAGTGGTTGTTCCTGCTATTGCTATTGTTCCTCTAGTGGTTATCCCGCCTACACCAGCACCTCCCCCTATTCCAGCTACAGGAGCAACACTGCCTCCCATACCAGCAGCATCAACAATACCTCTTATGCCAGTAGCCCAAAGAATTGTGCATCGCTACGCACAAAGGATTAGAGAGGATTGTGTTCTCAGAGTGGACTTTTAGAGTGTTGGAGTCAATTTAATGTGCTGGATTTTAAGTTTTTAATTTCTTTTCTTTTATTCCTTTTTCTTAATGCCATTGGTTGGGTCAACCCATTGGGACACACTAGGTTTGGTGAGTCTAGCCAGAATCTTTGGGTACCTGTGTCATGATTCCGCAGGCCTCCTTTTGACTTCCTCACATTGGGACTTGTATGGTCTTGGCGAGCAAATCTTGTAACACTAATCAGATTCAAGAGCTTTGATAGAGTACATAAAATGAAATTGGAATGGTGCACTCTAATGAAATATAGTGAAATTGTAAGCTTGCATGCGAAGCTCAAGCACCTCGAAGAGTTACCTTGATGCGCATAATTTGCAGCAACTTGCCCTTCTCAGTGACTGCAGCCAATGATGATGAAACACTTCTACATCTTCCAAAGGATGCATCATAACGAGGGAAGCAGGTAGATTTGGGCACCATTCATGTTAGTTGGAAAGTTTGTGATATATGGTATGATTCAGATAGTTGGTTTTATGTGTAATGTTCATTGACTTACTTTTTGGGTTTTGGCTGGTCATGTTCAGTACTTGTTGGGTGGTTGAAGTTATAAATGATCAACTTCTTTAATATGTTCACCATGATCTGTTGAAATGTTCCAAAAAAATTGCACATCTAAATTGAATGCAATTGTATGCACAGGTCTTGTTTTCTTTTATAAGGGTATTTTCCAACATATCCTTAGCTCTAATGCTTATTTGGTTGCAGTAAAGAAAGTCATCGAGGAAGGAATATATTTGTGTCAGACACCTCCAGAATGGAGTCTTTTCAGGGGATCAAGAATTTGTTTCTATTCATAAAACATTGAGTCTTGGGAAGTCAACACATATAGGATCTCAAAGTGAAAACAATAGGGGACACCCATTTTCTATCATATCCTTGAAAGATTATATTTTCCTTGAGCATCTTTTGAATCTTTGCTTGAACCTTTTCAACATGCTTCCAATTCCTGTAGTCTTTGTCAAAAACCAGGCAGAACCAAAGGGTTCTTGTGTGCATAGAGCTCCAATAGAACCCCTTTCTGTAGGTCCAAGAAATTACATCTTTCCAGTCCATAAATATCATGGATTCCGCTGCTTAAAAAATAAGTTAGAATTAGCTCTATGGTTGATTGTTTGATGATTTGCTATTGCCTCAGGGCCCAGACGGTTGATGCAGGAAGAAAACTTCAAAGGTTCAGACTCTAGTAATGGCTTGATGTAGCACACATGCAAATGGATACAATGGTTTACTCCCAAGTTCAGATGGAAACAAGAAATAACAATTATTTATGGAGTTATGTTATTTTAATTATTAATAAAGTAATACTTTTTTAATAATTAATGATAAAATGCAATTATAAAGTTATATTTTCACTTTATGTGAATGGGGCCACTTAATGCCTTAAAAGTCATTTAATAAAATGCATCACAATGATATAATATGACTTTATGGTTTAAGTGGACTTTATTTAAAAGCGAGTTTTAAATGTTTTTAAAGTATACTTTATAATAAGTGATAAAGTGTTATTTAAAAAGGGAGATATAAGTGTTTAATAAAGTATACTTTATATTTTAATGTGTGCATCAAAAGGAGGGGAATATAATTAAATATTATATTTTAAACTTGCAACAAGTTCACATGATAAGTTATAAGGGGTGTAAGCTTCAAGCTTCAAGCTCAATTGTTATTTGGAGATTTATAAATACCTTCAAAGGGAGAAATCAATTCATTCTATGACTTGTGCATTTGCTTTTGTTTGCGTGGAGAAGAAATTGAAACAAGGGTTTTAGATTTCAAGCTTGAAGAATTGTGAATTCTTGTAAGTTTTTCAGCATAGTGAATTGGTGAAACACCCAATGAATTATGTCAGGCGTTGGCTTCATCCAGAGGCCAAGAATGAATTTATTGTTGCAGAATTAAGGGTTTGAATGCTTCATTACTTACCAGAATAGAGGTCTGCATTTGCAAATTCTTGACAGCCGCAGGTCACCTAGAGAGGTGGTGTTCATAAATTGAAGGCTGCGATACATTCTTGGAGGTCTATGACTGCATGCGAACAGTACTAGGTTCCTTTGTTTTGAATTAAATGAATTATTGATGCATGTTTTGACCATTGTAAATTTTTGCAAATAAATTGTTGGCAAATAAAAACACCTTGTGCTCAGTTGGTATAATTATTTCTTGAATTTCATGCATTGGAAAAATTGTTTAAGAATTACTTAAATGCAAAGTTATCATCTTGCCTGGCAATACTTTATAAAAATTCAAGGAATTGCATATTTATTTTCAAAAATCAGTCATATATCATTTGCATAGCAAATCAGTGGTTTGGCAGAGTTAGAGCCATTGGGGTTCTTACACCGTACTTTCCCCAATACAGGATCGGGGGGACTAGCCCAGGGCACGCGTCCCCATGGAGCATAATTTAATTTAGTATTATCAGATATCTCGATTTAGAGATATTATATTAAGTTCGTATATGTTATAATTTGGATGGTTTAGTTTAATATTTGATTTACATGAAATGTACATGGGATACTTGTTAGAGTTTATCATTGATGATTTTGTTGGTGATATGAGAAGGAGAATGTTGTGCACAGTTAATACAAGTTTGTCATTGGTGTCAACATGCTGCCTTGAAGAAAAGTTCTTTTTTGACTTCAGTGTTCTTGGATATGTACAGAGTTTCACTTATGCTGTGTCTATTCCAGCAACTCTGTGTTTTTGTGCTTTGTTCTTTGGTCCATATACCTCCACAGTTACAAATATTGCTTTGCAGTTTTGATAGTATGTTTATGGATGCTATTAGTACTTAAATTCGAGTTTTCACGTTGTATGATTCTATGGTATGAAATTTATAAGGTTTGGAAGTTTTGTCTGGCAGTTTCTCTGTTTCCTCCAATACAAAACATGTTCTTCAAGATGTCTGCAATTTGTAAGAAGGTTGTATTTTGCCTTGTGGTTTTGGAGAAAGGTTAAGGATTGATTGTAGCGTGTGGTTTCCAAGAGGCATCAATTTTTACTATACCTATGTCGGCTTATGTAAATGAAACGTGTTAAGGATTTTGGGAGCCAACTAAATTTTGAATGAAAAATGTGAAGCTGACATTGGTTAGGAGCTAGTATATATACATATTAAGAATGTGGTGGTGTGTGTGTATGGCATAAGGAGATCATGAGATGATGAGGTGATGTGTGTGTGCGCAAAGGTGTGATCTGAGTTAAGCAGTGAATGTGAGAATAGTAGAATATCTTATTAGATAGTATTTTAAGTCAGTGTATTGAGCTTCAGTGGAATTGTATTTCATGCACGTGGAAGATGCATTTGTAACACTTCAATCCTTGTTGATATTATTTTCTTTAATGGGTAGTGAGCCTTATTTGGTAGTGAACCCTTCGGCACTGAGCCTTGCATTGAGCATCTTTTTATACTATAACTAGTTATAATATATTGAGAGTTAATCCTCTCCGTGGTTTTTCCCTCACTGGTTTCCACATAATAATATGGTGTCTCCTCGTGTATGTTGTGGATGCTGTTTCTCTATCATTTTCTTTATTGGTTACAACATTCCTTCTGATGCATGTAAGTTAAGTTAATATGGATCTGCGATTTAAAGAAGTTGTGATTTTTAGGGAATGATTTCAATTTTTGGTTTGTCATTGTTGGTGCCTCTTGGATGGTTTTACAATCTTTGGATCAAATGACACACCTCTTATGAAGAGATTAGTAATTATAGTGTGCACCGTAATTTGGTTTTCAAACTCGCTTGGGTATGAATTCTTGGCATTCTTTTTATCAATGATTTTTGTTAATTGCACATTTTATGGACGAGTGGAAGTATTTTTGTATTTATGCATTGTTTATTTTTTTACCAACTATTTTAGTCATTATTGTCTTTTCCAAATCTTAATCTTCTGATTTGTGTGGCTCCACTATGGGTCACATGCCTTTTCTATTGCTTAATCCTCAATTTGACAAATATCTGTGTGTGCATAAATACTGGTATGTGTACCCCATTGTAGCTTGTTGATACTTTGACGGGTAATATTTTAGTCAGACATGCTTGAATGTGCAACCTTTGAATTTCTTGTTTCCTTTTTGTTGTCCTCCAATTTGAGATCACAAATTTGAGGCAACCCTACAGAATTTTCTTGTCATGACGTAGTGGTATCCTCTTTGATTTGAACATCCTGAATAGAGTGATAATAGAGATAATTCGTCATCCCTGAAGAGTTATTTATCACACACATTTCTTGCGTTCTTAAGCCTTTTTCTTTGTTTTTCTTCTTCTTTTGCTGGCATTTAATCTCTGTTTTTCCCTTGAGTCAGTAGCCCTTCGAAATATGCTCGTTTCGAGCTAACTTAGACATCAAACGGAGTAGTACAACTCAAATTATGATGTAAAAGGTGGGGTTTTTCAGGCTGACTGCATATTCTTTGAAAATCCTTTAAAGGTGGGTTTTTCGAAGTCAATTACGCGAGTTTGAAATACATTTAATATATTAAGTGGATTTTATAGTCCATTTTCAAATTTCAACTCATTCCGAGTTGATTTGACTATAGTTTTTAATATTTTAATGAAACTAGCTAAAATTAGTCTGATTTCATTTTAATTCTATAGTTATATATTAAATTAATTAAAATTCAAAGCTTAAAAGACAAAGAAGTGTGGTTTTTACTTCCCATTGCATGATATCTATATGCAAAATATAAAAACTTCACTCCTTTGTCTTTTTCTATATTAAATACGTTGTTTTTGGCCTTCAACTGCATATCTATTTTAAGTTACCTTATGTGCAGTTGAAGCTTTAAATCAACGTATTTAATTCTTCTTTAAAATACATGTGAATGTGTTTATAAAAGGAGTTTTCACTTTAAGACGTCGTTTTTTATCAACATTACATATTTTTTTATGTGTGATGTAAATACACTTTCAAAACAACGTTTTTAAGGAATTTCCCAGAGCGTCGAATTAGGAAGCAATTGCACATGCTTTTCAAAATGATGTAAGTGTGCTTTTAAATCGATGTATTTAAAGTTCTCCCCTCAAGACGTCGAATTTTTGATGGATTACATGTGTTTAAAACTGCATATGTTATAACTTTCCTTCACTCCCTCCTAGGCGTCGTTTTTGATACTCATTGCATATGCGTTTGAAGGAGATTGTATATGCAAATACACTTCAAAACAACGTTTTTAAACTGTTTTCCTAGGCGTCATTTTTGGAGAAGGTAACACATATCAAATGAATATGTTGTTAAAACATTAAACCTCCTTTGTCATTTCCATAGACGTCATTTTAAAAGCCCATTGCATATGCGTTTTAAAACCTATGCAAATGCTTATTCAAAACAGCATTTTTAAAGACTGAATCATGGCGTCGTTTTTTGTGGAGGAAACACAACAAATGTGTTGATTAAAGCGTTTTTTCCATAACGTCTTTCCCATTCCTCTTTGCATAGACACGTTTGGGATGCAATGTAAATACACTTTGCAAACAACGGTTTTAATCATCCAAACATGGCGTCGTTTTTTATCAAAATTACATGTGTTTCATCGCATTTGTAAAGCGTTTTGGTTTCTTCCTCCAAGGGCGTTGATTTGAGAGGTCTTTGCATATGATTTTGAAGAAGAAAATATATGAAGATAGCCTCAAACAGTCCGCCATTCCTCAGCAATAATCTTCTTAGGAAGGAGATTTGATCATTATTCATCATTCTCTCAGCTTGCAAGTTGATTTTGGTGAGTTTCCTTGTTTTTCTATGGATTTATTTTAGGGTTTTGTTTGAGATTTTTGCCCTAGACGCCGTTTTTCTTCC
>MU224737.1:1230098-1278437 GCA_018584345.1 Thuja plicata | reverse complement strand
TGCTTCAGGAAATCGGGGTTACTATAGAAACTAGTGGCTGATATACTCCAAGGACTGAAGACTTTGAGCTTCAGTATTGGACAATAGATTAGAGTACTTATTCGAGGTGAGGATAGGAGACTTTGAGTTCATTGTATCACTTCGTCTTTAGATAAATCAACTGCTGCCTCGTTTGATTGTTCTTAAGTCAATCATCGAGTCACCGGTATTACCGTTGCAAGGTGAACTGTATGTGTTATAGTTCAGTTCTACTTGAAGCCACCTGCGGTAAGAAGGGAGCCTCCCCTATTGTTGAGAGGAGAGAGCAATCTCACATATTGCTGCCTAAAACACACATTTTGCAAGTTGTAGTCATAGTGACTTGCAAAATATTTAGCCAACAGTTTTTACATATAGAAAATTGCCTTTGGATACTAGCTAGGTTAACAGGCATGCTCGGAAGCGGTCCAATACCCGTACGGTTAATGTTTCACCAGGAATTGAAATAAGTAGAAAAACATGACAGAATAAAGAACAATAAGATACTAATATTTATCTTGGGAAAACCCTCCAACTTGAGGGGAAAGACCCAACCACACAAGAAATGATGCTTTATTGATAAAAGAATAGAGATATGTGTACAATGCTTAAAACTAAACCAACAATACATCTACACACAAAACCAGCAATATAATGTGTGACTAACTCCTAACTAATGCACAAGACAAAGAAATATATAGAAGACTTGACTCTTCATCTTCGAATCTGAAGACTCTTTACATTCCAAGCACAAGTCTCTTCATTTCAAATGGACGTCTCGTCACATCTGCATGCAAGTCTTTTCAATTTCTAAATGCAAGACCCTTCGCATGTCTTGGACAAGTGATTCGCCTTCAGGAGAAAGATAACTCCCGACGCTATATAACATCAACACTCCCTCTTAGCTAGGGAGGTATCTTTCCATATTCTCATGTCATGGATTCTCTCAATATGACCCTCACAATGGCTACACCCATTGTGAGAAAACCAAAAACTTTATTACGGATTCTCTCAATGTGATATTGTCATCTCAACATGACGTTCACCATGGCTACTCCCAGAGGGTGAATAACACGAGCTAAGTCATGGTTTCTGTCACATGACATCCACCACAGCTACTCCCAGAGGGTGGATTCACCATAGCTACTCCCAGAGGGTGGATCCACCATAGCTGCTCCTAGAGGGTGGAACAAGGGCTTTCACCTCAAACTTCTTTCGCAAAGAAGAATGCATTAACAAGGGATTGCACCTCGAACTTCTCCCTCACGGAGAAGAACTCATTAACAAGGGATTGCACCTCGAACTTCTCCCTCTCAGAGAAGAACTCATTAACAAGGGATTGCACCTCGAACTTCTCCTTCTTAGAGAAGAACTCATTAAAACATATAAAATATCATCTGAATGTTGAGACTCCCTCTCAATTGATCTCAGTTGAGACTCCCTCTCAACAGGGGTAGCATTTTCATGGCTTTGATTATCACAATACCAGGAAATTGGCTCCAATTTTTGTCCAACAATGAGCTTTTGCAGTCACACTGCTACACAAGCTTGTTGATCCTCTGCAAAGGACTTGACATTCTACATCTGCGATTCAAGCTCCCTTTGAATCTGATTTCTGTAGCTGAATAGTCTCCCTCTGAATGTCATTTCTTCCTCTTCGAAGAAACTAATTGCAATGACAATCTGAATAGGTTCTTTCTCTTTAATGAAGTTATGTGCCATCAATTCAGTCCCATGGCTGCAAGCAGCGTTCCCATGTTCATTTCTATAGCCTGCATGACTTTGCATGTAATCTCTTATCATCCCGTTGCTTCTCAATCCGTCCTGGAAGCATTTTTAGAGAGATTAGCGATAGTTCACAGAATCAAATTATTCATAAAGAGAAAATATACAGATCAATGCTAAAAGCATACATGATTCACTATTCTCAATATTTTAGCATGAATTAACTACATAAAATTCATGATCATTATTCAAATACTTATCTCTTTATTGCCTAAATTTCCTCACAATCCACCAATAGATCTTTCGCTCACACAGTTATAGAGAATAAAAAATTTGAACACGAGTACATCTGCTATCCTCACAGACACGAATGCCAAACATGTAAGCATAAACGAACATGACAACATCCTCCCTGTCCAGGTAAGAAGCTTCATCAAAGATTCTACCCTTCAAGGCTCTTCAGCTACACATTCTCATATGATTCCCTCATTTTGAACAGCATATTCGACTCCCATTAGACATTAGGATTCTTCTAGAATCCAATTGTTCTATTTTGGTTCGGATTGTTTCCTTAGACCTGCTCTGATACCATGTTAATGTTTAACCAGGAATTGAAATAAGTAGCAAAACATGACAGAATAAAGAACAATAAGACACTAATATTTATCCTGGGAAAACCCTCCAACTTGAGGGGAAAAACCCAGGCACACAAGAAATGATGCTTTATTGATAAAATAATAGAGATTTGTGTACAATGCTTAAACCTGAACCAGCAATACATCTACTACACACAAAAACAACAATATAATGTGTGACTAACTCCTAACCAATGCACAAGACAAAGAAATATATAGAAAACTTGACTCTTCATCTTCGAAGCTGAAGACTCTTTACATTCCAAGCACAAGTCTCTTCATTTCAAATGGATGTCTCTTCACATCTCCATGCAAGTGTTTTCAATTTCCAAATGCAAGATCCTTCGCATTTCTTGGACAAGTGATTCGCCTTCAGGAGAAAGATAACTCCTGACGCTATATAACATCAACACATACTGGGTGTGTCCGTGTGTGGGTATGCTCGGGGGTGTGCCCGGGTATGACAAATTGCTAAGTATTAAAATTTACAACAATCACGTTTTGTGGAGTATTATAGATAATTGGTGTGATTGGAATTTATGTAGGAGATCAGGGGAGGTTTATATAGGTATAATATTGAAGAGTTATCATGTTTGGAAGAAGCATATGGATGTCTTAATACCTTTAATTTTCTATATATAGGATGCCCCAAGTTTCTAGCTTCATTTGAATAGATTTGGTTATATATATATATGCCGTACCCAAACATACCATATGCAAGGGAAATGTTTTTCCATAGTGGCATACTTGTATCCCTTATTTTTACCGGTACCGGCAACTTAGGATACTAGTACACAATTGCTGTTTCAAGGGATAGGACAACAGCTAAAAGGTCTTATAAATTTATTTATCCTACGTCAATCTGAATTTTCCTACAAATATTTCTAGAGCAGAAGAAATTTGTAAACTACCATTATCTGAAGAATTTTGTAAACTACCATCATCCGGAATTACCAAATTATTTTTAACCATTTTAGAGCCCACAGATCTAATTTTGACACTTGATTTTTTCTTTTTCTTTGGGCTTGCCTTTCGATGAGTACTTTTAGATTTTTATAGTCCTGGAATGAATAAAAGTTTCTTATTAATTTGAGAGTTTCTGGGAGAAAATTGTATATAATTTTGAATTGATGTTTTGGATCACTTTCCATGTTCCATCATCAGAAAGAGGATAAAATTTTCTTTGGAAAGTGCCTTCAAATGACTAAGCTTTAGTGGAAAGCTTGACATTTAATATTTATTCTTTTGTTTACTTTGTAGTTGTTGGATCATATGTTGAATTAGATTATTGATATAAAAAGTTTGCTCACTCTTAAGAGTTACATTTGTAGCAAACTTGGTAATTGCATTGGTGGTATGCCTGTCCTATTTTTCATTTAGCTGAATTACAAACTCATTTTCAACTATAATGTTGTACTGGAAAAGTCTTCATCACTTGACAGGAATAATCAAGGGAATCACTTTGTTTTTTCTAGATAATACAACTACAAACATTTGGGAAATGATTTTAATCAAAGAAGTGAAGAAATTAGAACTCAAAGGGAAGTCTTCTAAATGATTCTAATTGATAATTTAGTTTTATTGTTTAAGTTATCAATGTTGTAATGTTTTATGCATAGAATCAGGCAAAGAGAAAGATGAATTTTTTAGGATTTTACAGGTATGATATTAGATAACGACATAAAGTGATTGTTTTCTGAATATTGGATCCTAAAATTTTCACTGGTCTTTGCTATCTTCTGGCTAGATTATTACATTTACTCTATTTATCTTGTTATTTTTTCATTTACTTGGTAGATTATGGGTGAGGTTATGGATGAACTTTAATGTGTTGTAGGATATGCCTGGATCACATTCTTAAGGTTTCGAAATGTGGGTCATGGTTGAATTTATGCCATCAATGTTATCATATGTCCTCCTAGTGTTTAACTTTAAATAAGTTTTGCTTTGATACTCTCAAACTCATATTCCTATATATCTAAGGTGAATTGATTGCAAGCATTAACTGTCAATATTTGAAAACACCCAACATGTTCTAGTATAGACAGGAAACAAATTTTCCTTGGCTGCATGTTAATTGTCTCCAAAATTTGTTGTGCAGCTATGGAAGGGTAGATGAACTTGTGTTTTTTGCTAGTCTAAAGGAGCAACATGAGACCGTAATCCACCATTACATTCAGGTATGTGTATCATTGTGTTCCTCAGAATCTCAATCATATATGCATGTTTTCTAATTTCATGCTGTTTTTTTGTCATGCCACACAAAGCTTAGTTTTTTGAAAATTTCATGTGTCAATTATGTGGTATATTCTATCACTTTGAGTATTATTGTCATGCTTCAATTTTCAAAAAATAGCTCTCTAAAGGAACATTTCTTTTGTTTTCTGTAAATGAAGAGTATTGTGCATTGACTTTTATAGATGTGCTTATTGTTTTATTAAAAGCTTAAATGGCCCAAAGTGGTAGGTATCAGATCTGCTCCTATAAAACTGTGTACAAATGTTCTTACAGCCTTATTACCTTTTTCATTACTTAGTTTTCTCAATATGTTTCCTGCAAATTTCTATTTGTTGATATCTAGGAGGGGACAAGAAACATTGAAAGGCTCTCCACGTTTTTGGAGCCATATAAGGTGTTTTAGCTTCAATTGTGATATATCTTTCTACTTTCTAATGTCTTTCTTCTTTTTTGTTTGAATATTCTCTTGAAGGCTAGTGGCTTTTTATTTCTCTTCTTATAGTGGGTTCAACTAATTTGCAGTTAATATATAGTTCAACTTTATATCCATTTCTTTTGGAAGTTTGTCAACTGAATAATGTACGCTTATTCTTTTGGATTAATTAAAATCTAAATGACAACTTTAAATGTGTGCTTGAAGTATTGCATCTGATTTTGTAGCATTCTATTAGTTTCAACACTCAGTCTACTACTGTTCCAAATCTGTTCTCTTTAAAAGACTAACGACCTTAATACCAAGTTACAGAGCTGGAATCAGGTTTGAGTATGTGGATATGGCACACTGGTACAGCCAAACTTGTTTGAGGGGCTGGGTACATTTTGGGTGTTTACAGCTTTATCTGATAAAATACATAGATGAATTAAAACAGAGATGATAATGAATACCAGATATAGGAGTGAAATATATCTTTATTTGTACATGAAATTGTGATAGAAGAAGACCAGAGTTGGTCAACCAAGAATCAGAGTCGATCCGACTAGATCGTATTTCTTTGCTTGACGATACACAATCTATTTGAAAGACCCGACAGTTTCCAAGAGGAACACAATCGTCAACCAACCGATGTTTATAAGTTGATAACTACCCCAAATTGACAAACAATTATTACATTCTTGGATAACCAATATTATTACGCATTGCACACTATTGAAGTTTTCAATAATATTATAACAGAAAAATGCATTTCAGCAAAAGGTTCTATTTTGCAATGTTATGTTGACCTTGAAATTGGATTATCTTTCCACTTTATGAGCAGCAAATGTATTGAGCAATTATATGCAGTCTCAGACCTTTATGATAGGAGATGTTTTCTATGCATTTATTTGCTATTGATATGTTTATTTGAAAGTCAAATTTTCACATGAACACTGCAAACTCTTGAAAGAACATTGGAACTTCAAATCAGAAAATTTACAACAGCAAAGGACATATCAATCTGCATGGTTGAATAAAACAACAGTGGCAACAGCAGTGACCTGTCATATTCCATATTGATTGTTACCAAGGAAATTGGAAATCTTTCTAAATTTTTTTTACAGGGGTGTCTTTACAAGTTTTCACTTGGATGTTCCAATGCTTCTCTTGCACTCTTGAATATATAGGAATCCTCAACTCTTCCCTCGACTTCAGCCTTCCATGCACTAGTTTCGCCTTTAGGTTTTCTTTTATACACCCTTGGCTCAACTTCTCCTTAAATTGACAACCTTTCAATGCCTCAAAGGCTACTCTCGTACAATTTTGTGAAGGAATGTGACTTCGTCTCTTAACTTCCCTCATCTGAAGAAGGTTGTCTTGACTTTCCAACTTGACTATGTTCTTGGGAAGGGCTACAACTTGGGAATCATACAGTTGTATTTTTCTCAATTGTTTCTCGTAATCTTATCCTTTGTTCCCTTTTCTTGCTGACCCTTAAAAGATTGCCTAATCTCGCGGCCTTGACCACATTGTGGCCTCTTCTCGCCTTTATTGGGATCTAAGGGCAGGAATTGCTCAAATCTGAACTGTTTTTTTTTAAAGCAACAAGAGAAAAGGTTTACTGCTCTATCTGATAAATAAATACGTAGCTTAAAGTAGAGATGACAATGCAAACCAGATACAAGAGTAAATTATATATTATTCGACACATGAAATTTTTACAGTGGACCAGAGATAGTAAGCCAAGGCTTTGAGTCAATCCAGCTAGATCATATTGCTTTCCTTTACAATACACTATCTATTTAAAAGACTTGACAGTTGCCAAGAGGAAGACAACTTTCAACCAAACAATGCTTATAACTACCCAAAGCAGTTAAAGAATTAACACATTGTCAGATAATCAATATTATCAAAACATAATAATATGCATTGTCTATTGACTACATTAGGCACGCCCCTACGAAAAATAAATAAAAACTTTATAAATGTATAATATTTAAATAATATAGCAGTATTAATATGCTAAAATGATATATGCAACTAAATTGTAAACATACACATTTAACTATTAATTGATGATATATGCAACTAAATTGTAAACATACACTTTTAACTATTAATTGATGATAATATTTAAGTTAATCACATTAAACTAAAATATTATAATATTAATAAATTATAAATCTTAACCTTAAATATTAATATAGTTGGATTTAATTCGAGCCTCATGTTGGATTACTCCCTATAGCCAGTTTGGATTGATAAATAGTAGGAGATGATATAAAATAGGTTGATATTTTATAGACATTTTGATGTTGAACTCCTTAACTTTCTATAAGGAAACTGATTGTTGTCATGGCATCAAATATTCCTGTCTTAAATGTGAAGGGGCAGAATGGGCTGTAGGATATGGCATCATTGTAGACCAAAGGTGAATCAAAGCTCAGAGAAGGTGTTATATATAAAATTATGTATTATGAGTTAGTTTTGTTTGGTGTTTTCCCTATGATCATTGACTATTGAAAGAATGTATTGCATTTTTTATTGTTGTTGTTCATCACTATTCTTTCTTTCTGTAGCATGTGAAAATCATGAAACAGCAAAAGAGGTTTATCCAGGTCAAAGACTAATAAAATCAAACAAAAACACTATGAAATTGTCACTGAAGTTTGGAATCATGCGTGAATTGCACATTGTGCCCTAGAATAGCCCAAGTTCATTGGGTGACAATTCCAAACATTTTGAATGCGAAAATATGGAACCTTGTTCAAATCCATAGATGATTGAATCTAGATTTTGATTCCGAGATGAATCATGCTTGGAATCAGCTTGAAAACTTGCTGATTTGGTAAGCTAGCCTTAATAACATTCTTTGTGAATAAGAGAAATTTTCTTTAAGAATGTTTTTAAGAGGAAACCAAGCATACATGGGATAAAAAGTTCAAACTAAAAGATGGCCAACCAATTTTCTACTGAGTACTTATTGCAAAACTAAATAATGAATGCTTCCTTACTACTAATTTGTAGACTACAATATTTTTTTTTTATATAGTACTGTAATTTTAAATGTTGTTAGAGTTTTAATAAATTAGAACAATCTGTACTATAGAACCACTTTTAATGATTAAATAAGAAAATATTCTCAATAAAGCCCTTCTTTAAAGATACCCTCTTTTTGTCTATTCCAAAGGGGAAATAAATCACTCAAATAACCTGAAATAGGCTCTTTCATGATTTAAGTCTGTTTTTTTCTTAACATAGGCTGCTTGGTGATAAGTTATGGCTATGATTCACTAATATTTGTTTTAAAACACTTGACCTGGCATTGAAAATCTGAAGTTTCTAGTTTAAGAAACAAATCAGAGTTTTCTCATGGCATTGCTACCTTGAAATTGCACCCAACTTACTTAAATTGTATTTTTTTTCCTCAGTGTCAGAACTTTCATGCAGCAGTCACTCAAAAAAGTACAAAATTTTGATGTTTTAATTAGCTTTTACTTGAGTCATGTTTTAATACTGTCTTCGCCACCTTTTTTGTGCTTTTATAATAACATGTCACCTTTACCACATTTTCTTCTTGGGTAAGAATTTGAAATAGTGTTGTATTTCTTTATTTCTTTTTGCCTTTGAGTGATGACAAGGTTTTATGGGGCAACTGCTGCTCAAATGTGCAATTTTCTTCATGTTTTGAGCTGTTGCATTTTCATAATTGACTTGATACTTAAGTCACATTCTAAAGTTAGTTTTTCCTTTTAAAATTATGATTATATTTTTTTTCTTTTACCTTCTTGCCTGTTTTGATTTCATAACATCCCTTCTGTGATGTCCCCTTTTTAGTGGGACGTGGAGATTGTGGTTGTTAGCCCATCATTGCAACCCTCGTGGGCTAATGGTTTGATTTGAGGGTCTCTGGTAGGGAACTTACTATTTATAGTAAGTTGGTTTGAGTCGGATTCCATTTTTGGCTGGATGATTTGGTGATAGACCTGGCAATATTTCTAATGTTTTGAGGATGTCGTGGTTAATGGGATGTTTATAATTAATTAATTCTAACTTAATTAATTATAACTTTATAAGTTGAGCCAACTTGATGTTAGTGTTAAGCCATTTTCTTTCATTAATGACTTTATGTTATTGGCGCCAAGTATATAAATGAGGGGATATTATTTTAATGTATTTCAAATATTTTAATTCCCTATGTTTTAGATGCCAAGTTATGTTTTCCATGTGAAGTGTAAAAATGAAGCTGCAAATCGATGAAATGAAGGAAGTTAAAAGGCTTTCATTGGGATTTTTGAACCATCCTTTGAACATCTTAAAAATTAATGTTTTGGCATGAGCTTATGGTGTGAGGGTTTCAGACTTTTTCATAGCGCAGAGAATTGGCAATTATTGTGGTTTAGAGCACTTAAAGCTAGTGAGAACATCCTGCAATTTGTGCTTGTTTGTGGATGGTTATGGAGCTAATTCGTAGACCACTTCATGGATTCAAACTTTTGCTAACCACTTGTGAATTCCATTTGCCGTCAGCTTACTGCGGCTCCTTTATATTAATCAGCGTGGGTTTGTAGTTGGCCATTTGTTCATTGTGGGATTGTGTGAGAGAGTTTTAAGCAGCTGTGGTCTCAAAGGAAAATCGACCTGCAATGAAAGGTCAATAGATTTATGTTACAACTTCATTTCATTGAATCTCTGAAGTGAATCGGTTATCTTCTCTCAACAAAATTTTATCAGCCTATATTCCATTGCCAGGTTCCTCTAATAATTTTAGTTTGATTACAGATTGCATTTAATATTTAGTTTTTCAATAAAAGTTTGTAATTGCTTGGTAATAGCATTTCCAAAAAATTTGGGTCATGATTTCTCTTAAGAAATTTGTTTGCATTATCATCTCTTAGTGTTGTGTGAATATAAAAAAAACAGAAAAAAATAATATTTGCAAGAAATAAAAACAAAAAAACAAAAAACTCTGAAAACGAAACAAAATTCAGTAGCGGTGGTTGCTAGAGCCATCAGGGCTCTTATAGTGGTATCAGAGCGGATATCCTGCCATCTTGCAGGTACAGGGTTACATGCAATCGCATAGATTTGATCCCAGTATTTATTATTCATGCAGAAGGATAGAGTTATTAGGTGGTTAGGTGCAGTTTCGTCCTACAGGTAACATGGGTGACAGTAGGGGTGGAAGTCCACATCAGAATGTAGGTCATGGCGATGAGAGAGGGGCCAGAGAGATATTCATGAATTTGGAACAATTTGGAGCTGGCCAGTAGCAGGAGGCTACAGTTTTGCAGCAACTCTCTAATACTCTACAACAGTTGACAGTGACCAGGGGTTGCCACAGGGACAAAGCTTCAGGTAGTAGCTCAACTAGTTCTCATAGGTCACAGGCCGATCATACAGGTACCTATAATAGACCCTCACGACCTACTTTCTTGAGACCAGATTCAGATGAGGGAAGTGGGGAGGATGGGAAAGCTTCTTTCGCAGATGATGTTCTTGCTATGCATGATGAGTGGGACGCATTGCCACATGATGTCAAACAACACTTAAACTTTGATAGATTTATGACTCAGATGAGAGAGCACTCTCGAGTGAGACCCACTGGTAAACAAAAAGCAAAGAACAATGATCTTAAATAGGCAACAAATAAGTTAACTCTATCCCATTTTGATGGTAGTGGTAAGGTGACAGCTAGAGCTTGGGTTCACAAGCTTGACACTTTTCTCACTTTGCGTCCTATGTCAAAACAGGATGCCATTCAGTTTCTTGTCCTACATTTAGATGGTGCTGCTCATGATAGGTTGTACCACGGATTGGTATCTCTACAACATGATCATATTACTTCCTATCAGGAGTTTGTGGAAAGATTTGATAAGAGAGATCCTGAGTTGTATTTCAGAAATTTGGCGCAACTCAGGCAAACTGGTAGCTTGGAGGCCTTCATCAGTGTGTTTCAGAAGGTTCCAGTCATGGTTACTGATATTTCAGAGAAGAGGTGTGTGTTACTTTTCATTGAGGGATTAGTAGAGCCTCTTAGAGATTGGGTGAAGTCATTTGATCCTTCTACCTTACAGGAAGCAATGAAGAAGGCAAGGAACTTGTAAATGTCTACCCATGCAGGTTTGCATCAAAGCCTTCTACTTCAGCCAATGATAATAAAGAAGCCCCAAAAAGAGCAGAAATTTCTGATTCCAAAAAACCTATGGCAGCCCCTTTAGATCAAGAAACCTTGAATGAATTGCGTAGGAAAAAACTTTGCTTTTATTGTCGGGGTCCTTATGATTAGAAACATGAGTGTCCTATGAGGCCTATGGGAAAAAACAGGCAGATGGAATGGTATTATGAGGATAATTCTCAATCTGATGCAGAATATCAGCAAGCTGCCCATGAGGAATTAGGTGCTGAAAATGAAGATAGTGATGGTAAAGAGGGGGATGTTTCCAACCTCAAGGTTGTATACCTCTCAAGTATGACGAAAGAGGGTCATTCAGGGTGCGTGGTAGAGCTCCTAACAGAGGTATTGATTACATCATTGAGCTAGAGGAGGGCACTAAGCCCATCATGATCACTCCTTATCGACACCCTAAGTGCTTGAAAAATGAGATTGAGAATACTATTCAGGATTTGTTATGTATGGGTCATATTAGGCCGAGTAAGTCCCCTTTCACTTCATCAGTTGTATTGGTGAAGAAGAATGATGGTATGCTCAAGATGTGCATTGATTACAAGGTTTTGAATATAAGGACAATTAAAAAAAGATACCCCATTCTGTGCATTGATGAGCTTATTGATGAGCTTCATGGAGCGTGTTTGTTCTCTAAGATAGATTTGAGGACATGCTACCATTAGATCAGAGTTAGAGAGCAGGATATAGAGAAGACAACTTTCAGATGTCATTGTGGACACTTTGAGTTCTTGGCTATACCTTTTGGCTTAACCAATGCGCCAGCTACATTTCAGTCCACCTTGAACATGATCTTCCATTCATGGCTGCAGAGATTTGTATTAGTATTCTTTGATGAAATATTGGTTTACAGTAAGACCTGGGATGATCACTTAGCTCATCTGGATACAGTTTTGGGCATTCTTGATATGGAGTCCTTGTATGCCAAGGAATCCAAATGTGCTTTGGGCATGACAAAGTTATTGTATCTGGGTCATATCATTAGTTATGAGGGAGTGCGCATGGATCCTGAGAAGGTTCGTGCTATTCTTGATTGGCCCACTCCTACGAATTTGACTCAGATCAGAGGTTTTGTGGGGTTGTGTGCCTTCTACTGTAGGTTTGTTGATGGTTTTTCACGTCATGCAGCACCTCTTACAGATTTGACTCGGATGGGGGCCTTTGTATGGACTCCTTAGGCACAGGATTGTTTTGAGCAGTTCAAGAAGCTTATGACTTTTTGCCCAATCATAGCATTGCTGAATTTTTCTAGGCCTTTTGAGTTGCATTGTGATGCCTCTGGGGAGGGCATTGGTGCTGTTCTTTCACAAGATCAGCATCCTATTGCCTCTGAGAGTACGAAGCTTTGGGGTCCTGAGAGATCTTTCAGTGTATGACAAGGAGATGTCGGCCATTATGTATGCTTTGGCCAAGTTGAGGCAATACCTGATGGGTAGCAAATTTTTCATCAAAACAGATCATAACAGCCTGAAGCATTTCCTTGGACAGCGTGACCTGAATGAGCGTCAGCAGAAATGGGTTAGTAAGTTACAGTCTTATGATTTTGATATATCTTCTGTCAAGGGGACACATAATATTGGGCCTGATGATCTTTCACGACACCCTCATTTGAGTTCTATGTCAGAGATATTAGAGGTCTGGAGGCACTTGATCATCGCGGAGTATGCTAAAGACCAATGGGCCTGGTATTGTTGACGGGACTATTCAGGACAACATATATACTCTTGTGAATGAGTTGATCATTTACAAGGGAAGGATATTTTTAGTCCCAGGATCAGATGTGAGACAGATAGTGCTGAGGACCTTCCATGATTCCCCTTTGGCAGGTCATCCCGGATTCTTCAAGACTTATAGGTAGGTTCGGGAGAGATTTACATGGAAGGGTTTGAAGTTTGATGTTCTGCAGCATGTTAGAGAGTGCTTTGTGTGTCAACAGAATAAACAGGAGCATACCTTTCCGGCAGGACTTCTTCAACCACTTCCCATTCCTGAGAGGAAGTGGGAATATATTTCTATGGATTTCATAGTGGGCTTGCCGAAAGCCCAAGGCAGGGATTGTATTTATGTGGTAGTTGATCGGTTAACAAAGTTTGCACATTTCTTTCCGATCACTACTACTTATACAACCACACAGGTGGTAGAGTTGGTTTTCCGTGAGGTGTTTAGGATGCATGGTTTACCTCGGAGTATTCTCAGTGATAGGGACAGTCGGTTCTCGAGCCATTTTTGGCAGGAGTTATTTAGATTGTGTGGGACTGAGTTGACTCCGAGTACGAGTTACCACCCTTAGACAGACGAACAGACTGAGATAGTCAACAAATGTGTGGAAGGGTACCTCCAAAATTATGTTGCAGGGCAGCAGAGGGCTTGAGTGAAGTGGATATACCTATGCGAGTTTTGTTATAATTCCACTCATCATATGACCATCTAGATGTCTCCTTTCAGGGGCATTATATGGTTATGATCCGCCGAGTTTCATTGAAATGTTGTTTAGTGATAGTAGGGTGCCTAGTACTGGTGATTTACTACAAGACAGTCAGGATGTCTTGAGGGCCTTGCACGACAACATACAGAGAGCTCAAAATCAGCAAAAGTAGTATGCTGATCAGTGGAGAGTTGCACGTACATTTAAGGTTGGCGACATGGTTTACTTGATGTTGCATTCTTTAGGCAGTCTACTCTCCAGAGGAGTGGAGTTGAGAAGCTCAAGCCTTGTTATTATGGTCCTTTCCGGATTACAGGCGTGTTGGTGAGGTTACTTACGAGCTCGATTTACCGACATATAGGAGAGTGCATAATGTGTTCCATGTTTCATGCCTCAAGAAGGTGTTGGAGAGACATGTTATTCCTTCTTCTATTTTGCCACCCCTGGATGATGAGGGGTAGTTGGAGTTGATTCTTGTGGTCATCCTTGAGACCAGAGAGAGGCATCTTCGGAGGAGGGTCATCAGAGAGTTTTTGGTGAAATGGAGAGATCTGCCTATTGAGGATGCTATATGGGAGTCAAAGGATATTCTGCAGCATCCAACATTGCAATTGCTTGGGTAGGGTGGACTGTGATGTCCCCTTTTTAGTGGGATTTGGAGATTTTGGTTGTTAGCCCATCATTACGACCCTCGTGGGCTAATGGTTTGATTTGAGGGTCTTTGGTAGGGAATTTACTACTTATAGTAAGTTGGTTTGAGTTGGATTCCATTTTTTGGCTGGATGATTTGGTGATAGACCTGGCAATATTTCTGGTGTTGGCTTGATGTTTTGAAGATGTCGTGGTTAATGGGATGTATATAATTAATTAAGTCTAACTTAATCAATTATAAAGTTGAAAACTTTATATTATAAGTTGAGCCAACTTGATGTTAGTGTTAAGTCATTTTTTCTTTCATTAATGACTTTATGTTATTGGCGCCAAGTATATAAATGAGGGGATATTATTTTAATGCATTTCAAATATTTGAATTCCCTATATTTTAAACGCCAAGTTATGTGTTTCATGTGAAGTGTAAACATGAAGCTGAAAATCGATGAAATGGAGGAAGTTAAAAGGCTTTCATTGGGATTTTCGAACCATCCTTTGAACATCTTAAAAATTAAGGTTTTGGCGTGAACTATGGTGTGAGGGTTTCAGACTTTTCGGACCGCAGAGAATTGGCTATTCTTTGTGGTTTGGAGCATTTAGAGCATCCTGCGATTTGTGCTTGTTTGTGGAGATAATTCACAGACCTTTGTAGAATCGAATTTCATGGATTCAGACTTTTGCTAGCCGCCTTTGAATTCCATTTGGCATCAGCTTACTGTGTCTCCTTTATATTTATCAGCGTGGATTTGCAGTTGGCCTTTTGTTCATCCTTAGTGGGATCGTGTCAGAGAGATTTAAGCAGCCGTGGTCTCAAAGGAAAATCGACCTGCAGTGAAATGTCAACAGATTTATGCTACAACTTCATTTCAATGAATCTCTGAAGTCAATCGGTTATCTTCTCTCAACAAAGTTTTATCAGCCTCAAATCCATCGCCAGGTTCCTCTAATAATTATAGTTTGATTACAGATTGCAGTTAATATTTAGTTTTTCAATAAAAGTTTGTAATTGCTTGGTAATAGCATTTATGGAAATTTGATTCATGATTTCTCTTAAGAAATTTGTTTGCATTGTCATCTCTTAGTGTTGTGTGAATATCAAAAAAGAAGAAAAAGAATATTTGCAATAAATTAAAAAATAAAACAAAAAAACTCTGAAAACAAAACAAAATTCAGTGGCAGTGGTTGCTAGAGCCATCAGGGCTCTTACACCTTCCACGTCTTTGTTGCACTTATCTACAAGCATGGCCACCTAACAATGACACTTCAACTGTTTTCAATTAACATGGTTGGTCATGCTTTTCTTATGACATTGCCACAACACCGGTTTGTTTTAACTCATTTCTTGCCATTGAAACTCTCCATTTTGATGGAGCATCCAAGTTACACACAATCTTGCATCACCCAAAAACATTAGTAGTTTAATATTGGTTTTCTTTGTTGTTTTTTGTGTGATTGTGTTGCAAGGAATCATGGAGGCTGATAAGATATTCATATTCCTATATTAAAATCGGTAATTCCCACCGAGTTCCACATAAGTGGAGCTAAACACAAATGTTGAAAGCTTATTGATTGAGGTTGATTACTTACCTGCTGATTTATTGGGGTGCACACTTACCTCTTTTTCTTGGCACGAGCTTCAAACATTAGAACCTGTGATTTACATGCTAGGACAGGTGTTTACCTTCACATGTCTATTTCTGGTCTATGTATAATTGACTGGTGGCAGTACCTATGTTGTTTAATTCTCTTCTTTGAAAGCAAAAAAAATATTGATGAAAAATAAAATAGGATTTAAAAATATACATAGGTAATAGGGATTGTTGGAAGTAAAAGAAAGCTGAGGATTATTTCTTTTTGTTGGCCTATGTCGGATTATCAGTGGATAGTGAGGTTGAAGAATTTCTGATTTAGTTTGTAATCCCCTGCAGTAGGCTGTGTGTGTAAGCAAAGTATAATTTGAATTTTTTATCATAATTTCTAAGTTGCTTTTATACCATACTGCATTTGATCTTACTACATTTATTAGTTGGTTTTTGTGTGGAGTTACTTGGGCCAGTTGCCTTTCATTGGTCCCCTGATCCTCCTAATTCTTGTTTGCATCACATTTTCTAATGACACAACCACTTAAAGTTGCAATTCCCTTACCCGTCAATTATATGCTTGATCTTGTTTACATATTGACTTCACCACTTGGACCAAATTTCTAGAATGGCATTACCATTACTGTGCCACAATCACTTAAGTTTGACACATCACAATTGAGCATGAGTCATCAACTATAATGTATATAGAAAAGAAGGGTGATAAGCTCACTTGAAACAATAATGTCAATAATTTATTTCTGATCCTTAATGAGATACTTGTAAATGTTGCTTGCTTTTCTGGTTCTATGTACTTGCAAACACACATGGGGAATGAGAATAAATGTTGCAGTGGTCAAGGCATATATCCAACTTTTATTAATTTGGGTGAGCCTTTAAGTGTGACCGTTAGGAAAATTTATGATTGGAATCCTCATTAGAAATTCATGCCATCTATGATATATTTCATATTTAATGCCATCTACCTCTGCTTTTTGGCCTAGAAATTCATGCCATAGTACAAATTTCTAGTATCCATTTGATTAGACAAAATATCAGGGGTTGCAAATTTAATTGTCTAAAACATAGTTGAAAAACTTGCCGAAACTCGACGAGTTTTTGCCAAAAACTCGTCGAGGTTTTGGTCAGCAACAAAAGAATATAATACTTGGGATGCAATAAAGCTCATTCCAATTTCATTTTTACCCAATTTATTTTGCTCCTTAAGTAAAAAAACACCCTTCCAACCTTTTACGAGGTCATTTGTAGTGACTTTGCACCAAGGAGTGAAGATTTGTAGTTCATCTAGCTGCGAGCGCAATTGGAGCTTGTTCGAGGCCATCCACATGAAGAAGAGGAATAAGTTAGTTAGAAATACCTCAATGACCTTGTCTTTGTGCAACATAATCTTTGGTTGTGCACAAGGAAGGTAGAGGAAATATCCAGTGTTACCCCAAGTTTCCGGGATGGGGACGGCAGGGGACGGGGGGACGTGTTTCCGGTACGACAAATTTTTTTGCTGATTTTCGGGATGGTAGGGGACGACAAAGGGGACGTCTATATAAATATAGAGAAACTCTCAAATATATAAGGAAATTTGCAAGTATACATTACATTCATATGAAAATATGGACAAAGCATACCATTTAAACATCATTGAACCTTAACATACAACATTTCAATGTCATTTAGTAAATACTAAATAGTAACCGACTCAGTACTCAATATGTATTAAAATTTAACTATAGTCTATTAAGTATTATGCATTCATAAAACTAGAAATTTGAAATGTCAATTCATTGTCGGATTGTCAATATGCATATGCTAACAAAAATATAAGTTTAACATAGAAAAGTAAAACTTAAAATGCCCAAAGGCTAAAGTGCTGCCATAAAGTTTCATCATCATGTTCAACATAAAAATCAAAATATAGAAAAATGAAGCACACTGTTGCTCCTATTCTTATGCTGCCAACATGGCATCAATAGCAGGGTCCTCCGAGTCACTGTCACTATCATACCGCACTGGAAATGTACTCTCATTCAATGGAACCCCAACCAATCCCGGTGTTGTCTCATCCTCGTCAATTTGGGCCACATCTTCAGGGTCAACATCCCACCGTAAAGCTGGAGTTTGCCTATACTCTGGAGTCTGACGATCCTGAAGTCGAAGAGCACTGTGCACAGCCACTAGCTTCTCCACTAGTCTAGAGGTAAGTCTATTCCTCTTGATGGAGTGGATAATGGAATATGTCGACCAATTCCTCTCTGCGGCTGAGGAACTAGCAACCTGTGCAAGGAGGCGAGAGGCAAGCACTTTCAACTCTGGTGTATCCCTCCCATGCCACGTCCACCATCCAATAGGATCCCTTTGTGCCAAAATCACTCTATCCAACCTTGCCTGTGGTTTACTCAAGTTTGGGCCACGAAGTTGTGTGAAGTCAAGGAACTGTGAGCGAAGAATGGAGGCCTCTCGCCTTGGATACATTTTATGAATGGCTTGTGTGAAGCCATCTAATACCTCAGGATCATCACATGGGAGGACCATTCCATCCATTTCTGCATACCATTTGGGATTTAGAGCTTAGGCTGCCATATGAAGCGGGGTATTCATTATGTTCCACCTCCGCGTCACAATAGGCCTAATATGCTGCTCATAAAACCCCAAAGTAGGATCCTTAGCTGCAATTGTTTTCTTTATCCTCCCCAACATACTGTCAAATGTCTCATATATCTCTCCAAGACTAGGAGACTTAGTATCGGCATATCTAATGACCTCTACGATGGGTGAGATGACAGAGCAAAGATATCTGCAAGATGCAAACAAAAATTAAAATCAGAAATTTTAATTTAATATGAAAATCAGCAAGCAAAATACTAACATTTAATTTTAATTTTAAAATAAAATGAGCAACTTACTTTATTGTGGACCACCAATTGTCATCAAGGATCTTTTGCTTCACTGATTTTCCTCCAGAGGAGCTAGAATTGGACCATCGGGTCCACTCTGGATTCACCACCATCAATTGGAGAGGCTCATGCACTTCAATCATCCTCTCCATCAAGATGAAGTAAGTGGCATACCTATAATTTAAACTTAAAAGTTAAAAGTAAAACACATGCAACGATAATTAAAATAATTTAATAAATGAAGTAAAGTTTAAACTAAACTAGTAAAATTAAACTGTAATTAAAATTGGCATACCTTGTCTCAGCTGGTTTGAGGAACTCCTTTGAGAAGGACCTAAATAGAGCAAGTGAAGTGTGGTTGTTGCATATGAACATTTGTATCTTTCTAGCTTCTGACACCACCTGTTTTAACCAATCAATCTTCCCTATGTCTTTTAATGCATTGTTCAATGCATGAACACAACAAGGGGTCCAAAAGATGTGCCTATAAGCACCCTCTACCATCATACTGGCTGATTTGCACACATGTGCCGAATCTGTAATCACCTGTACTACATTAGCCGACCCAACCTCTTCTATGACATCCCTCAAAATGGTGAACTGAAACTCTGCATCCTTACGCTTCCTTGAACAATCTATATGGCTTTTAGAAAATAAGAGCCAGCAGGGGATGTGACAATGATATTGATGAGTGGCCAATGTCTAACATCGGTCCACCTATTCATCACAATAGAGCAGCCCGTCCTCACCCGAGTACGTTTCATATCCTCAAACAACACATTAATCTTGGAATACTCTTTATCTAGGATGGTGGTTCGTAGCTTATGATCACTTGGGGATGTGAACGAGGGACTCATAGTCATTATATCTTTGACCATTTGTTTTGAATAAGTGGAACAAGACACATGAAATGGCATACCATTAGCAAAAAAGAATCTACCAATGGATGACTCTGTATTTTCCTTTGCCTGTGCGTTAAACATACTTTCCACTGATCCCTTCTCACCACTACTAATCTTCCTCTTCCCTCTTGTCTCAATAGGGCTGCTAGTAGTACCAATGGCGGATGTCATAGGCCTAGATGATTGTGAGTGTGCAGTTGCAGTAGATAAAGGTGATGTCATTGACAAACCTTATGTCCCCATTTCAGCCTCTATGTGCAATCTTTGACATTCTATTTTTTCCTAATCAGTCAAATTAGGACAAGCTATAATTCCATGTCATGCAATACCTAAAAAGTTTGACTTCACCCTTGTATAGCTGCCCCTAAAATCATCTTCGCAAATATGGCAATCCCATACCCTAGTCCCTCCTATATTCTTTGTCTTTTCACCCCTAGCTCTGACATATTGGAGAAGAGGTTTTTTTTGTTGAAGGGGCCCTTTGCATATTTGCTCATGATTGTTGAAGGGCATTTAAATTTATCAGTTTATTATTGCCCACTACTAGCTTCAACACTAACACTTTCACCCCCCAAATGTTCTTCATCACTACTACTATCCCCACTGCTGCTCATTGTGCTTAGTTTTGAGATTTAAGAATGCAATGAACTAAGACAATGAAAAAAAAATTAAAAAAAATCACTCTTTCAAGCTTTCAGTTTGGTAAAAAAAATGAAAAATGGAAGCATAAAGAGTTTCACACTTACTTGTTGCACAATGTAGGAAGTTGAAACCCTTGCACAATCACTTGGACAATGAAGAAAATCTGAAAACCTCCTATGCTGCTACAAAATAAAAAACTCAGACTTGCTGCTACAAACAGTGGACAACATAAAAAATTAATAAAATGCTCATGTGCCCATAAAGGGCCACGATTTTGAGCTTTTAGGGCAAGTGTGGTGGTGGGCCCACAAAACAACCCCACCTATGGAAGTCTTTTTTGTTTTTTTAAATTTTTTTGGGGCCTTTCCACGTTGGGGATGGACGGCCGTCCCGAGTACGCTCGGGGGACGTCTACGGCGTCCCTGGCCGTCCATCCGTCCCGAAATTTTTTTGGTGCCCTCCCCCCATTCCGGGTACGTCCTGGACAATCAGGTAAAACTTGGGGATGGCGTGGGGACATCCCCCAGCCGTCCCCACGTCCTGGGGATGTCCCCGTTCCGGAAACTGGCCAATTTAGGCTGGGGACGCGTCCCCGGGTAACATTGGAAATATCAGATGGTCAAATTGATTTGGATGATATAGATCCTTACAGTGATTGAATAGCACAAGAGCAGCCTCCATTGTTTATTGAGGATGACATCTATGGTTTGGAGAAGCAGGTGGAGGACGTTGGATTTGGATTCACATTGGATGACATTGAGGAGAATGAGGAGTCATTGGTAGTGTCAGTAGCATCTGCATCCGGGATGGAGGTCGAGCGACAACCTGTTGTGTCGAGCGAGGAGCAACCATAGCGAAGTCCTAGGACTAGACCCTTTAGTTCTACCTCTCCCCTACAAAGATGTAAAATGTTTTGATGTTGTATTTACTTTTAGTTTTACAAAAACAATTTGCTATTTAACTTTGCTTCATACTATCAGGCTACCAGCCATTGGCATTCCACATCAGGATGCCATTTTGTACGCAATTTGCATTTAAATCAATGAAATATATCTAGACTCAGCTTGTTTCTTTTATGTATTCCTTTATTGACTCATTGGATGCATCTATTCATTGTATTTTGCAAAAAAAAAAAAACATTTTTAAATAAATTTAAACAAATTTGTAACTTGCCAAGCTTTTGCAGAGTTTTCTTTTTGAGCTTTGGCGAGTTTTTGCTGTTGGCGAGTTTCTCAATTATGGTCTAGACATTGCAAAGAATCAGACATCATCTGCAATTTTTTTCTTCTTCTTTCCATTACAATGTTAATGAGATATAGGTCCTATCTTAGAAGGATGAACCTTATGTACTCGCTTTTCTATAATCTAATCCAACTCTAATTTACTAATGTGTTTCTTCTGTCAGGACCATAATTCACATGATTCAGCTTTCATTTAAAATACTGCAATCACAAAAGATAGTATTCTGGAATAGTAATATTATATATGTGCATTATGAACAGTCTTCCCCTGGCATCAGCTATGCACAAATGACATTTGTTAGGTTTAACTGTGGATAATAGACTGCCTACAATTTAAGTGCATTTGCTTTATCAATTCTATAGGTGATGTTACTATGGTAAGTTATTAGTTTCTTGCAACCTTATTAATGTTGTGAAGTGAGAAGAATTTGTATGCTTTTAGTCTTGTGTAATCTCATCCTCTTTTAACACAACATATTTGATGACTCTATTTATTTGATTTCAGCAAGGAGAGACTAGGAAAGCTTTGGAAGTATTGCAAAAACCAAATGTTTCTCCAGAGTTGCAGGTAAATATACATGAGCTACCCAAAGTATTATTTTAGGGAAAATGCAGTGTCAGAATAAAATTTAGCATACTCATGAAGTGTGATAATATAAGAGTTCTTATTGCTTCTTTGTTGTGAATCTGATCATTCATACTATTGTAGTACAAGTTTGCACCAGATTTAATCATGCTAGATCCATATGAAACTGTTGAGTCGTGGATGGTTACAAGCAATTTGAACCCAAGGAGATTGATTCCTGCATTGATGCGTTATTCTAGTGAGCCACATACAAAGTAAGTATAGGTACTGTTTATTCATAGTTCTTGTTTTTCGTGTGTATCTTGTGTCATCTCAGATTTCGGAACTTGCAGTTTGTCAGAATCTCTCTTTCTCTCTCTCCAAACTTGTGCAGGTCTCCTTTGATTTGTGTGAAAGCTTGATCTTTGCATCTGTGCTGCAGATTGACATCAAGAAGATTGTTCTTCACTATAAATAGATAATTAATAAAAATTAAAAGGTTATGAAACAGACACTACAGTATTTTTTTCTTAAATAATACTTTAAGTGGTAATCTCTGGATTGTTTTAGTTTGTAACAGACATTGAAGAATTTATCCCATGGAGAACTGTTCAGGGGTAGGACTAAAAATGTTGGGAATCTAAACATTGACATGGCCATCTTAGAATTGTTTCACGGGAAAATTGGGCATTGTGAAAACCTGAAACAATTGATTGTGTTTCTTTATTTGAATAAGTTACTTCTCTAGTGCCTTAAAATTTATAAGGAATAATACAACTCTCTGACTTCATTTTCATATTTTCCATATCACCTGCGTAAATATTGATCTTTCAAAAAGAAGAAAATGAGAAATTTGTAAGCTGTGTTTATAAGTACTCAAAGAAATATTTGAATTTGTTAATACTGTAGCTATCTCTTGTGCTTAATATGTACAAATAATATTATAATTCATAATTCATATTGTTGTTACATAACTCTTTAGAAAATACCTAGGATGTCCAGTTCGCCCCCCTAGGCCCCCGGATCAGCCATGGTACAAACTGGTACGTGGTTCTGGTCCGGTCCGCCTGTGAGTCCGGATAGGCCCCTGCCCACAGGGGGGTGGTTCGAACGAGACCACGCCCATTTCGGACCTGGGCGGACCCGAGCGAATTTCTGAGAACCACGGACGGACTTGGTCCTGCTGGCGGTCAAAGTCAGCGGCCAAGTTTTTTTTTGCAAATTTACTATATGTGCAGTGCAACTTGCATCTCATCTCACACAAGAATAAATAATACAAATAAGGGGAGACAAAGATGTGGGATTTACATGCAGAGCATCCGGACTTGGATACTTCTACTTCTCAGCTTGCAGTTGCTGAATTTGCAGAATTTGACATCAATAATGTTATTGGTGCAGCTGATCCCATTGGCCTTAGTACTGTTTGTGAATCAACTAATGCCAATGACGAAGAAGAAGATGATGAAGAAGAAGAAGAAGAAGACGACGACGATGATGAAGAAGAATATCAATAAATTATTAATCCATTAGTTGAACTTAAAACAATGATACTTGAACTTGATGTTGTGATTTATCATTTGACATTTTAATATTTTAAATCTTTGATGTTGAACTTGAAGTTTATAATGCTATGATTACAAGTTTATGGTGTTTTTGTTGTTTTTATGATACTATGTGACATTGTAATCTTATTTCATGCTTCTAGGCTGCATATATATATATATATAAAATTTTTACATGTTTTTGTACTAACGAACCCAAACAAACCCAAACACCATTTCAAAATTTTGCTGTACCGGTGAACCAGTTCTTCAAACCCGAACTTGAACCCGAACCTAAACTGGCAACTTAGGAAAATACTTGAACAGGGAACAACAAATATCACAGATGCACATATAAACTACATTATCATTTAGTTAAGTTTGTTTAGGGCACAACCTAGCAAGCACACTCAGTCATATTGGGATTTTGCATGACCCTTATATAAATATTCAAATTTTTAGCTCTTTGGGCCCCTTGACAATGTTCATGTTGAATCAAATTATGCCAGTACATCTAACTTTCTAGGTATTTATTTAGTAGAAATACCTTCATTTAAAATATCTTAGATGTATATGCACATTAAGCACAGTATAAATTAAGTACAAATGCTATCATTAGTCATATCTAGACTGTGCAGGGTCTCCAATATATTCAGGCTTGACTTGCATAGATGGAGATATTGATTGAGATCTCTGATTGTATCAACCCAATTGGTACACAGAAGAAAATATGAAAGGTACAGTAGTTTACTTGGGACATTGTTACAATGTTACCAAAACTGTCTAACATAGAATTGGAAAATGTGAATATATCAGAAAGGCAATTTTTTTTTTAACTTTAAGCATAAGTGGATGAAAACACAGTTTAATTGTTTCTAAAATTTGCTTAATTTTTCCTGATTTCAGATTTTATTGAATCAAACACCTTTGCCACATTTTTTTAATGAAAGTTTGGTTATTTTAACAATTTTAAAACATTAAACTGCATAAAATTTAAAGTTCAAATTCTGGATTTTCTGATTAATACCTAATTTTGGCAACACTGTGTTACCAGTTGAATGTTGTAGAAGTCAGTGAGTACTCATGTGAAACTCTATATGAGTAATTGCCATAAAACTCAACCATGAGTTTAACAAAACTCGCTGCATGTTTTCTTCTAAAAATTTGCAGAATGCACAAGAAAAACTGCCAGACTTACACTTACAAAAAAGCTCAGGTGGTTAATGAATAAAGCACAAATAGTTCATTTTAATGCAATTTTTGGGTGTTTGGGGGATTTCTGGTCTTCAAAAGTGTTTTACTGAAGTCGCAAGTAGGTGTTTTAGGGCTTGTGTGAGGTTACTGCTCTCCATATCATGATGTGATGGGGCAGATGCATGCTACCCTTTGCTGTCTGCAACTCTACAATTTTCCTTCAACATTCAACGATGCATATTTATTTGTAGAATCGGGTATATGCTAGGCTAAAATGCTTCATTAATTCTATTTTTTAATTTTTGTTTTTAATTTTAGTGAAGATTTTATGTTATTATAAATTTTCAGGAGGCTTCACAATTTGAAATAAAATAAAATTAATGAGTTTCACAGGCCTTAGCCTGTAATAAACACTTTTTATTTATTTATGATTAAAAATATTAATATTGAAATGCGAAGCTCATATGTATTGAAAATTTGATCTCTTTTTTTGGTCTGTGATGTGTATTGAACTCTAACGTGATCTCCGTATGAAGGAAAACAGTAACATGTGAGCTTTTGAACTTTAAAAAACTTATATAATTTTTCATCTTCGATAAATTTGCAGAGTTATTCCCCATTCAGATTTTTTAGAAATTTTGGGTCAGCTGAATAATTGTCAAGTCCAAGTTTTTCGACAATGGTTATCACAAGCATCACTAATAAAAAAATTGAAAGAGTTAAATGAGTAATTTGCATCTGCTATAATCATTCCTTTCTCAAAATGCGTGCTTTATGGTTAAGAACCTGCCAAATAAGTACAATTTATGGAAAGTATTATGCAGATCTTTTGATCTAGAAGTGGATTTTTGCAAATATGCAATTTTTTCATAATGGAAGGTAAACAGGGTTTAGTTATCTTTCTACACATCAGTTGATATCTTTGTTTGTGACTGATACAATTGAGGATAATAGGTAAAAGATAATACATATAGTTAAGAAACTATTAACAACAAAGTTATATATGTTTTCAAATTTTATAGTCATTATAACATGTTGCTAGTTTTAGAGTCAGCCAATTAATTAGGAGCATCCTCGATGCTTGGCTTGCATATTATTGTAATTGTTTTCATGCTGTACTGTATGAGAATCTACTTTGTTGCTCAACAATAGAGATAGAGTAGTGTCTCCTTAGGTCCTATTGCGCACTGTGCAATTATGTTGGGCAGGAAAACGTTAAATAAATTTTACTCATACCATGAACTGTTTATCATTCCCTGAATGATTGGGGCAATGGATAGTTAGTTGCAAAATTGTTCTTTTAATCTTCTCATGGATTTTTATGTTGGTTGTTGACTATTTTGGTTAGACTGCTTACTGTCTTTAATAAGTAATTGTCTGCAGAGATGAGGCACATGAGGCTATCAAGTATTTGGAATTCTGTGTCCAGCGGCTCCAAAATGAAGATCCTGCTGTGCATAACTTGTTGCTTTCCTTGTACACAAAACAGGTTAGTTTAGCTAGCGCATAATCCCTTGTGAAACATTATATAGTCTCACTTTCAGTTGGACATAAAAGATGTCACTTTGTTGTAAATGTGTTTAGTGAAAAAGTTTATGGAAATAAAAGATTTTGATTTCAAATTATGTTTGGATAAGATAAGATAAGATAAGATAAATCTGTTACTGTCCAACCAAAAACCACAAAGGGTCATAGGGACTGCCAAGATCAACAAGAAAATCCAGCCGCTAAAGGGACAACAAACAATGCCCAAAGAAAGAAACCGCAACAATCGAAACAAAAACTAAAGCAAAGAGAGGGGTTTGAAAGGAATCAACTCCAGAGCACCGCTAAGGGTTCTGAACAACTGTGAAGAACCTCAAGACAGGGATAAGCAATAGGACCAGCCGGAACTCTTACATGCATTGGAGTGATCCTGGAAGAGAATGGCTGCTGTTGATAGGAGCCTGTCCTGGGCTTCACAGATCTGTAACAAGGGACAGAGCCAAGTTGACGCTTGGTGTCGCGCGCCATGTGAGGCCTTGCAAAGAAGGAAGTGATGAGCTGACAAGGTAGAGGTGTCACAGGATTCTAGATTTGGAGTGTGTGGTTCCCGAGCTTAGTGGCTTCCTGGAGGTAAACTGCAAGACACTTCTGGTTCGTAAATCTAAAGGTGGGGAGCGACCGCGCTTCCCTGAAGAGGTAGTAAAATCTCCCTCTGATCTCGTAGTATAAAGGGCAACGAAATATGAAGTGCTCCTTCGACTCCAGCTCCCAGATGTTGCAAAGCTAACAAACCCCGTGTACTCTATCAATATGGTGGTCTGTCTCACACCGAAGCCGATGAGAACCTGCTCTAAAAGACCCGAGAGGGATCCGGAGGGAATGTGACCAATGGTGGGATAAGTAGGAAGGGCGGACAATAAGTTCGTCCTTCAACTCCAAAAAATTCTGCGCAGAAAAGGCCATCTTAAGGCGAAGACCCCCGTGGGGGTTGACCCAAATGGTGTGAATAAACTGCCTGTATATGTCATCTCTTATGTGCCTATTTAGCGCCTTACTGGGGGGAAGAAGATAGGGAGGGGCATCAAGAGAATACTGGAAGGGAGGGAGGTGGTCTATCTCAATCCCAATGGAACCAAGAAGGGTTGAAGCCTCAGCAAACCAACCACGACCCCTACCAGATGAGGCAATAGAAGTAGTGATAGACTCCAAAGAACAGTAGGCAAGGTAAGGATACCTATGACGTCCATCACTCGAATCGGCAAAGCCCTGAAGGCGGTGAAGGGACCAGATCAGATCAAAGATGGCCTCAAGCTTGAAGGGATGGGACCCAAACTTTGCAAGAATAATTTTGTACGGGATGGATTGCTTGCACCGGATTATGCGCCAAAGGAGGAGAATCTGAACCTGCTCGGCAGAAGCACAATCAAAATCCAGCAACGAAGGACCCCACATCACCAAACCATAGAGAACAGTAGGTTTGATAAGTGTATCCATAAGTATCAACTTGGACAGTGTCTTGGAAATGGTGCCTAAAACACTGATGCTTAGGAAGGGCTAACGAACCGTACCCCTTATGTATTCGCGGCTGAAGAGCGGGTCTCATAGTAAAGCAAGGGCCGAAGAACATAGAGGGGACTACTATGCATTGTGATAGCTCATTTAAAACTATCTATTCTATAATTTTTTCTTTTAGTCATATGAAGTTTATATACCTCCAGATAGTCTGAACATTAATGATTCTTTGCAAAATGAAATGTTCTCTTGATCTTTGATTCACACGTCTTCCATAGTCTTTCCCATCACTCAAAGCAAAATATTGTGTTTATTTCCACACATTTTTCTTTTGACTAATGCTTGTTTCTTGCCCCCAACAGGGGGCCATCGTCTCCTCAAAACTAGGATCCTCTGCCAAGTTTCATGAAAGCTGTCTATAGGAGCGTGAGAGCAAACAAAAAGAAGTGCATCAGTTCATGTGATAACATGCACATCCAGCCAATAAGGAAAATGGATGCAACCTGTGTCTTAAAACTCCCCTCGAGGTCTTTTTTTGAATGTATGACACGAGGATGAATTCTAAAAGAAAAGACTTTTAACCTTAGGATTATTGGAGCCTTTCAATGACCAATAACTCACATTGTTGGGTACAAGGCAAACTTGTTAGGAATATTGCATCATAGGATGCGTAAAAGAATTTTTTGTTAGGTTTGTTATAGTTTGTTAAATAGGCTAGTATGATACTGGTACAAATGTGTTGAGTTTTTAAAACAACTCAATATATTTAGTAAAGTCATTTGGGGAGTTCCCTATAATATAGGATATGTCAGTGCTATATATATGTAATATGTATTGAATGAAACTTATATAGAAGCACAGTATTTGGTCTGTAATAGTATTCATGCTTCTATAAACTTTCCCCATATTTTCTTATAAATGGCGTCCTCTAGGACTGATATATCATAATAATGCCTAGGGGCTACTTAATGATACCCTCCTCCAATTCTGATTGAAACATAGTATCTCAAAGGCCATCCTTGGTTCAGGAATTTTGTTTGGCTTTATTGAAATTTGATCTATGGATGTCAACCCAACGGAGGATCTTTGTAGCATAGTCATTGTCTATGTGCATTTACCCCTTTTGCCAAGGAAATAATGGTAGGAGTGCTGCTAAGAAAAGTTGAAGATATAATATTGGAATGTATAACACCCTATAAGTCCGCAAAAAACCAAGGAGTGATGAACTATGTCTGGATCTATATCAACATGGATCTTGACAACCTCTCCTAGACTGAATGATTCTTGATATAGGAGGGATGGAATGAGATATGTCTGGGTAGTAGTCAGAAGTCAGTAACAGCATAAAATATTAAATAATTGAAAATGAGAGAAACCTGTTAGTAGCAGTTGGTTCAAGCTTGAAATTTCAGCCAATATGCTCACTTGGTAGTCATATGCTTTGTATAGGTTACCAGCCAGTTGTAAGATGTTCGAGCAGCTACCAGTAGGTGAATATTCAGTTTGATATCATTTCTGTTCATTTTGGTTTCTTCTACATGTTCTTGATTTCTTCCCTCTTCTGGCATATAAAACTCATAAAATAGATGAAATGTTACACATTTAGGTTTTTTATTGGGTCAATAAGTAAAAAACAAGCATCCAAAATTGTGATTGTATTTGGAATTGCCATGTTCCTGTTAGATCCGGTTGAGTTCATTTGCAAATTGTTGTTTACTGGGAGCATTTTGGTCGCCAAAATTACAAGCCCTAGTCGAGTTCACAAACAATTCAAATGGGAATCTGATTCTAGGATGTTTCATGCCAGGAATCGGCTTTCTTTTTTCTGCCAGTTTGGCGGCATAGATAACTAGACAATGTTAGATCCTGGTTATCCTAGAACACAACAGATATGAAATAAAAATAACAAAAAAAAGAAAAAAGGAAGAGTTACCTACCTTTAAAAACTGATCATTAAAGCTGCTAAATCAGTTCAAGATCAATCAAAATGAATCAAGACAACCTAAATATTGATTGAGTGAAATCAAAGAGTGAAGGGCACAAGAGCCTACATCAAAAAATGAGGAAAAATACTGCTCTTTTCTTCCATCAACCAAATTTAGATGACGTATTTGCAAGTTTCTAGGTGTGTTAACAACTACTTGCCCAAAATTATCTTGTGAGTTTGTAATGTCCCCAGTATTTCGGATTCATTTCTTTAAAGGTAAACCTGCAAAAGAGATATTAGCAAGAACAATTTGAAGATAAATATATACAAAGAAAACTAATTAACTAGCTATCTACCCCATTATTAACCCCTCCAAAAGAAAGTCTACCAGGTCGGGCTCATAATCTCAATGAGGACCCTTTTGTTCCTCTGATTAAATCTTGCCGTTGTCCTCTGGAGTGCATCCTTAGGGACTTCCTGAGCGAAGTCTGCCAGGTCAGGCTCATGACCTTAATAAGGATCTTCTATAATCCTTTGGCCCGTTCTTGCCGTCGTCCACTGGAGCGCATCACTCAGGGCTTGTAGGATGACCATTATTGGGTCCATTCCTCTTCTTGGAAGAGCGTCTTCTGTCCAAGGCTTTTAGGCTGGTCATTAAATGACCCATTCCTCTTCTTGGTAGGGACATTCCCTATCCAAGGCTCTTAGGCTGGTCAATAAATGACCCGTTCCTCGTCTTGGTAGGGACATTCCCAAGGCTTAATTACATATGCATATGTGGGTCATCAGTATATACTGGCTTAGTGGGGTCTTAATTCCCCTTCAAAAATCTTCATGTAATTCATGTAATAATGGAATCTCAATTCCTCAATCATATTTTAATTACTTGCATTTCATAATCTCAATTTAAATATTAACATCATATTAACTCTAAGTTAATGAAAGAGTTCCTTATAGTTAGTTCATAACTGTAAATGTGAAGTACGTATATATTTATATATATACAAATTATAATACATATAATTTATTCCTGCATATCAGAAATAATCACCTATAATTATATCCAATTTTTTCATATTTATAAACCTGAATTATATATATATATATATATATTCAATTCTTAATATATAACTCATATCTGTAAATCTGAAATGATCACATATAGTTATATTCATACTCTTAATATATATATAATCAATTATATATTAATTTCTTATTTACTAATATATTTAAGTCATTTCATATTTAAATATATAGTATGAATTCACCTCATATTAACATGGTTGCTGAAATCTTATTCCATGCAAGTTCTAGAAAAATTATATATTAATGTCTTAATTCAAAAGGGAAAGTATACGTACCTTAGAAATTGAGAATCCTTAATTTATTTGTTTTTGTTGCTTACGGGTAATGTCTCTTTTTTCTTATTCCATGTTTTGCTGTTCTGAATACTAAAATCTAATAATGAAAAGGTGGGGGCATTAAATTACATAACTTCCAATATATCTTTGACCGATTCCATTCCTATGCAGCTCAATGCCAAGTCAAGTCTTCTTATTACCTTCATCGTATTCTCCTGCCTTTTCTTTGCCATCTTCTTATCGTTGTATATTAATATGAGAGAGGGAGGGGGAGTCACGTCCCCTCCACTCTCGGTCGTACCTCTTAGAGGTGTGACTGGTCGTGCGTTTCAACAATCATTTTTTTTATTGTAATATATATATTATAATATATGGTATTAAATATTAATTGTTATATTATGATATTTTTTTAATATATATTATTTGTTGTATATATATATTATAATATATTTATTTGTTATATTATGAAAATTATATTTTATTTATTTTTCCAATATATTTTATCCTATTTATCATTATTAAATATGTTAATAATAATATTTTGTTTATTTCTCAATGATAATAAGACATATTATAATATATGTTATTATATTGTAATGCTATTATTATTATAATGATAACTAATTATTAATAACATATATTAATAACATGTTTGTTAATTCAGACAACCTCTTAATAACATTTAATATAAGTTTAAATCTTTAATTAAAACTTATTTAATCATATATCGACTTTATTTGAATTTATAATATTTAATATTATTATGTATTAAATCCTTAATTGAAAAGGGGACATTACAGAGTTGTTGGGCGAGAAATTCACCAGAGCTACCTGATTTGTGAGTACTTTTGAGTCCTTGATTTACTTGCCAACTTTTAATCACTGCCCTGCTGTTTTTAGGTAACAGCCTGTATTTCTTTTGTTAGTCTTCTTCTGTCGAGTTATCTTTTTGTCTACAGCAGCGACCCTCTCAATATCCCATATCCTACAGCTTGATCTCATTGATTGTAAATTTTACTCTCAATTAAATTTACTTTCAAAACATATAGATAAATCGTATTGAAATTCCATTTCATCTAATTCTTTTACATTGTTATTGGAGATATTCATCTAAAGAAATGCAAATTTTAGGTTTATGTGGGAGCACATAATCAGAAGATTGCTATTTTCACCTTTGTGCTTTTACCATTGTTCTTACTTGTACCAATGTGAATTTACAAGAATCAACACACCTACCCCATACGATTGATCAATCTGCCCCCTCCACCTACCTGGTATTCTTTGAGATAGAATATCAATAAACCAAGAAATAATGCCCCTGGTATCACTCCAATTTGGTCACAACAATATTTACCATAAGATGGCCTTATGCCGTACAGTGGAAATTTATATTTTTCTGCAGATCTTTTCTTAGTCTGCGATGGCTTGGGCACTCAACCATCTAGTTTCATTTTTACCTTTGTTCTTTTGAGACATGTGATGTCCTTTTACACTAGCTTCACGCTTGCATCCAAACTGGGATAGTCTGATCAGTGTTGGCGGGGTTGTTTCCCAATGATATTAAGGCCAAGTAGATGCAAGGATTATAATTTTTAATGTGTGTTGAATGGCATAACATTTTCATAAATTATTTTACTCTTTGGTTTGGCATGGCTTATGCACTCTATGATTCTTTTTATCTTTGATCTTTTTCAACTCTACCACAATTTCCTTTATTCGACACCATTTTCTCCTCGAGGGGATCCTCATATGTACTTGTCTTTATTGATGAGATTTTACTCTTCAGAAGTGAAGATAAAGTTTATAGATGGTTTGTGACAGGCAGTGATTTTTTATGTATTGATTAAATTCTAGTTACAGTTTGTAATAGGTTCTGTAATTCATTAAAAATAGCATTTTAAAGTAGGAAGGTTAATTAGTATGCCAGGAAACATTTCCTTTTTGCTGTTTTTTTCCCATAACATATTTCTCATCCATTAATGATGTGCTCATTTGTGTTGATAATGAGAGCAGAAAGATGAAAGTGCACTCTTACGCTTCCTTCAATGCAAGTATGGAAAAGGTCGATCTGGTAGACCAGATATATTTTATGATCCTAAGTATGCTTTACGACTTTGTCTGAAAGAGGGACGAATGCGTGCTTGTGTTTACATCTATAGCATGCTGGGCATGCATGAAGCAGCTGTTGCTCTGGCATTACAGGTAATTTTCATCATGGAAAACTTCTCGTGGGACCATATTCTGTAACATGCAATTTGTCCTCTTCGATGGTTTGTTGAACATTTAATTTTAATTGTATATATATCATGCATATGTTCTTAAGTTGAACACAAACTTTAATTATTGAATTTTCTAACTGAGCTTTCAAGATTAGCAAATATGCAATAAAATAGATACTGGGAACCTTTGAAAAAAGGAACTTATTAAATAGCTATTTAAGGAACCGCAAGTTATTAGCCATAATCATTTCAAAGAGAAGATGAACTACCAGCTCTTTTGTTCCTATTTTAATAAGCTTTTAGAATCAGGAGTTTTTCATTGACGAACACTATTATAGTCACATTATACATACACAGAAAACCAAAAGTATAAATGAAATTCAACTACATAGGTTTAAAAAAAATGACAAATTAAAAGACTCCAAATACTAATAAGAACGCAGTAAAAAAACCTACAAATGTATATAAATTTTAGAATTATTGAAGTTAAAGTTTTGAACATCCCTTAAATATATCGATAGGTAAAAGTGTCCAATATATTTAGAGGATATAAAGAAGAGAAATACATATTGTTCTTTGATGTTTCCCTAATATCAGAGATCTAGTCTGTCACTCTTTTCCAAAATGAAAACTTTATTAAACACTAAAATACTAAAAAAGTTTTATTTCGAAGCATCAAAGAACATATACAATATTGTTTTAATAAAATATCCTCCACAATTTTATATTACACTATTATCACTCTGTTGTGATAACAGACTTAATTGCAATACAACGTAACAGTAGGCATGCTATTTTCTTTTTAAAAGAACAGCCAAAGTGCCATGGGTTCATTGCACAATTCATTGAATGCTATTAGATTTGATGTGGTTTGCCTTCGTAAGATAGTTTTATATTTGGTTTTAAGAAAAAGGTTCTTTTCCTAGTTTGACCTAATTTATTGAAAAAAACCGAGCGACCTCTCAAAATTCATGAATTTTGTAGACAGATTTAATGAGCAAAAGGGAGAGGACCCATTTATCATTTTACAAAAACATACAAGTCCATAAAACCATCCCACACAACTAACACTTATAACAAGCAGAGGCAACGACATGAGAATGGGAGAATAGTTTGTGGATTTTAGGATGAGTGATAGGAGGGTTGGGAAGGGAGAAGGTGTAGGAGATAAACTGAGGGAATTAGGAATCACGGATGCATTGGAATTCATTAGGGACAGATGATTATCAGAGTACCATAGATGTCAGAAAAAGCTATTTTCTTAGTGGGTCAAAAGTCAGCCTTATGTTATAGCTCCAACATGTTTAAACAAAGATCTATTTTGATGTAGTGGTATGAGGTAGGAATGAAAATAATAGTTTGAGATCCTTATATCTTAATCACTAGCAAGCTGTTAGAATTTTTATTTGTGCCTTCAATGTGACACAAGATAGAATAGACGTGTTTAGACCTTAACCACTAGCAAGCTGTTAGATTTTTCAATTGCACCTTCCATGTGACAAAAGATAAAATAGATGTGTAGCAAAATTGCTCTTTGAATTAGAAGGAGAAGTTCCCTATAAGTAAAAGCAAATGTAATTTTCTCAAAATGTATTTGCTACTTACAATCTTTACAATTTCTAGGTTTTTCATGCTTATGGTAAATAAAAATGGTTTTTTTTTGGATTCACCAAGGGCAAAACATTGACATGCACTTCAAATTCAGACGAATTTTTTTTTTTTAAATTTTTGTGTGAAAGAAAACCTTACAACTCCATGCTTTCATTATTTTGCTAAAATCTAGGACTGACTAACACAAGTATGCATACAAATTGGATAAACTTAAATGCAAAGATACAAACACTGTGGTAAATTAAATTATGAGATGCTTGAAAGCCACAAGCTTCAACATCAAACAAAGCTACAATACAAAGCTTGCAACTTGCTAAAAACAATTTAATATCCCCAAGCATGTATAATAAACATTCCAATAGCAATTGAATTGAAAGATAGACATAATAAATTATACTAAACGAATATAGAACTATAACACTAAATAGTAATTTCAACATGTACGTGTGAGAATTATCATTAGAAACTTAGTGCAAAAAAGCAATTATTTATATTGTTTACAAAGAAATTGCATGAGAAAACAATAAAAGCTAACCACAACTTCTACCATAATTACTAACATTATTGCATGCAATGCAATCCTTAATATAAAATGCTAACCAATAAAGCTAAATATTGAATTCCGACAAACTCTAATTAAACTAGAAATAGAATGATTTATTTTATCACCAATTAAAAGTAGAAAATTTCAAAATTTGGTCTTCTTTGAAAATTGTGATAGCTAAAAATAGTACAAGCTAGTTTACACTATTGGATAGGTATCTCTAATTTTATCACCAATTAAAAGTGGCGAATTTCAAAATTTGGTCTTCTTTGAAAATGGTGATAGCTAAAAATAGTACAAGCTAGTTTGCACTATTGGATAGGTATCTCTAAATGATTAGTGATTTGTAGATTTTCTACTTATCACAGCTAACCCAATGAGGACATCTAAAAGAAACTCTAGAAGTCTACTTTGATGTTTTGAATCTCTTTGATAGGCTCACACTTATACTATACATGTGCACTAGTACACTATAAAATAGACTTTGAACTTGCACTTGTGATTTCCTTTATATAGGTCTGCACTTCATTTCAAGGTGTGCACCTAACAAGTAGATATGAATTTCCTTGTGTTGAGGTGTGCACTTGCATCCTAGACATGCACTTGACAAAGGTATTTTTGTTGTTTGCATTTTGAATTCATTGCTTCATTGTTGAGGTGTGAACTTGTCTAGGCATGCCCCTTTCAATATAGCAAATTTGCATTTTGATCTCCACTATTGGGTGTGCCTTTGATACTTTTATTCACACCTTTGATTTGTTTGCGTTTGATTTGTCCTTTATATAGGCGTGCACTTCGTGCTCCCACATCCACTTGACAACGTATTTTTAAACTTCGACGTGAGCTTAAAAATTCTTTGTTCAAGTGCACAAGCAAATGCGAGATTTGTACTATGATTTAAAACTATGATTTCGAAACATTGTTTTCCCTTATTGAGGTGCGCCCTTGCTCCCTAGGTGATAACAATGAAATTTGAGTTTCTTCCTTGTAAGGCACACATCTTGGCATTAGATGCACACTTGTACATTGTCTTGCAATTTGGAATTGAAATTGCCTTAATGTAAGGTATGCATGCAAATGGTGATGGCTAAAAATAGTGTGACTGTGAACTATTTTACACTTTTGAATAGGTGGCTCTAAATGAATAGTGATTTTGCAGCTTTTCCTCTTATCATGGCTAATACATTAAGGACATTTAAAAACCCTACAAATCTACCCTTGATGTTTCAAATCTTTTTGATAGGCGCACACTTATACTTTACACATGCACCAATACACCACAAAGTAGACTTTGAACTTGCAATTTTGATTATCTTTATATAGGTGTGCAATTCATCTCTAGATGTGCATATGATAATTGGATCTAAATAGTCTCTTGATGAGGTGTAAACCTACACTGTAGACATTCCCTTTGAAAGAGCCCTTGCTCCCTAGGTGATACTATGAAACTTGAGTTTCTTCCTTGTAAGGCACACACCTTGGCATTAGATGCACACTTGTATATTGTCTAGTAATTTGGAATTGAAATCACCTTACTATAAGGCATGCACCATAAATGGTGATGGCTGAAAATAGTGTGAAGTATTTTATACTTTTGAATAGGTGGTTCTAAATGGATAGTGATTTTGCATATTTTCCTCTTATCATGGCTAATACTTTGAGGACATTTAAAAACCGTAAAAATCTACTTTGATGTTTCAAATCTTTTTGATAGGTGCACACTTATACTTTACATATGCACCAATACACCATAAAGTAGACTTTGAACTTGTACTTTTGATTTCCTTTATATAGGTGTGCAATTCATCTCTAGGTGTGCACATGATAATTGGATCTAAATATTCTCTTGATGAGGTGCAAACCTGAACCCTAGGCATGCCCTTGACAAAGGGTTGTTTTATGCTTGCATTTTGAATTCACTTCTTGGTTGAGGTACACTTCTTCTCTAGGCATGCCCTTTTTAATATAAAATTTGAAGACTTTTGATCTCCACTATTAGGTGCACACTTGATGCCCTCACGTGCACTTATACTATAAGCTTTTAGCATTTGATTTTTCGTTTTTATAGGCATGCACTTTGTGCTTCCATATAATGTCACCTTTTTTGATTTAAATCAAGTTAGAGGACCTGAAGCTTATTTTTATTTCTTGTAGGCTAGAGGGGGGATTCATAGGGGAATACTATAATAATAATTTATTTTGTTGTCCAAAAGGTAGTTTAAGTTTTAACTTTCGAAAAATGACAACTTATTATTATTAATGGGGCTATACGTAAATATTGGATGCATGGCCCAAAAGGCAAATATAATATCGAATTAAAAGAAATATTAAATACTCAAAAGGTAAGTAATAATTATAAATGGGAAAAAGATGAATATTCAAATAAAAATACAAATTTTAATTACTTTTAATGTGTTGGTGCTCAAATCAACAGATTGGATTTCCTATGGACATGCCGATCCAATGCTGGGAAACCCAAATGATTTGGCCAACTAACAAGATTCAACCAAGGCAAGGTTGAACCTTCTGCAATTTTGGCTCTGCAGAAGCAAGGTTGGTAGGCCTATACCTTAAACTTATCCTTCAAGTCTTAAGGCTTTTTATAGCAGATAGAACACACCTCAAATCCTCTCTCTCAAGTATGGCAAAGGCACTTGAAAGAAATGTAATTCAAAGCAATAAATCATAAACTTCAAAACTAAAATACTTTGAGTAATTGAAAGAATGTTTAGAAAATATATGTATAAATGGAAAAGAACAGATGGATAGGATGTCACAAAACTTTAAACAATAAACTGAATAACCATAATCCAATTAATGAATAGATCAGTGCCTTATTCTATCACGGGCAATAGAGTCAAAATCATCCCAACACAACCTCAGAGATAGCTTGCAAGAAACATATCACTTCAAAGGTGTTCAAATGAGCATATATCTTAAGATAAATCCACAACTATTTTAATTAAATTTAACTTTTCAAATGACAGATTGATTGATTGTGGCCTCAAATCGATTGAATTTAACCATGCAAAATGAAAAGACCAATTGATAATAAAGCTGTAAATTTAATCAAAAGTATGCAACATCTAACTATCACTTTGAAGAAAATCAAAAGATTTAATCCAAGGGACTAATTGAAAATGAAGTTGAATCAATTCCCATTGATGAAAGAAAAAGCACTTATCTTTATAGATTTTGAAAAAATGGTACATCCAGGTTTATGTTACGAGTTGTTGATCCAAATCTATCCAATCTGTAAAATTGTATTAGTGTATCTTATTGTTGTTCATTTGTTTACATTTTTCACCACACATATATGTGGATGAATGGTTTTCACATCCCTTTAGGGTGAAGAGACACCATCCTATGTTAAAATTTAAAAACTTCTTTTGAAAAAACTAATCAACAAACAAACTAATAACTACCTATCTTTCGGATTTGGCTTTGGCCGAAAATCCAAAACAGATTGTACGAACATAAAAGTTTTCCTGGAGATAGGAAATTTGATTTCCCGAACTGGGTCTACTTTATATTTTCAATGTTTGATCATTTTCATTCTCTATCAACATCATCTTTACAGCAGGTCGAAATTCCGACATCTCTAAAACCTTCGCTTACAGAATTTTGATTGTTTCCTGTCACAGAGGTTCCTTCCTTGATCCCTCAAATTTTAATTGAAAAGTAATATAATTTTGTATCCCATTTCATGTGCTCCATCATATCATCAATTATTGGGCATGGAGTTTAGGATGCCATTTTTTAGAGTTTTATGAGGCCAGAAACTGACACAGCCAGTGTTGATGATGAGTGTCCCTTTTGCTGACGACATAGTCACACACTATGCTGAATGGGATGCCCTCCCTCCAGCCTTGAAAAAAAATCTAAACTTTGACAGATATCTGACCTAGAAACGGGAGCATGCGAGGGGAAGGCCCGCACAGGATAGGCAGAGGACGAGACATAATGATTTGAGACAAGTAGCTAGCAAGATGATACTAGCACATTTTGATGGCAGCGGCAGGGTCACTGGTAGAGCTTGGGTCCACAAGCTCGATACCTACCTTGCACTGCATTCGATGATCGAAGTGGACGCCATTAGATTTGTAGTCTTGCACTTAGATGGAACTGCGCATGACTGGTGGTACCACGAACTGAGATCATTACATCACGACCAAATTACAGTCTATCAGGAGTTTGTGGATAGACTGATTGAGCGCTTCGACAGAAAAGACCCTGAGGTCTATTTCAGAGAGTTGGCTCAGTTACGACAAATAGCCAGCTTAGAGGGTTACATCAGTGAGTTTCAGCGCATATCAGTAATGGTGTATGATATCTCAGAGCGGAGGAGGGTGATGCTATTCCTAGAGGGATTAGTTGAACCACTACGTGGATGTGTTAAATCCCTAGATCCCCCATCATTACATGAAGCCATGAAGAAGGCTAGAGACCTAGAGTCTTCTGCACCGAAAAGACAGTTCACTGCGAGACCTCTAGGACCATCTTATGATAGGACAGCCCCAAGAAGGGAAGAAAAATCAGATTCTAAACGTCCTATGGCAACACCCTTAGAATAGAAGAGACTTAATGATATAAGGAGGAAGAAACTTTGCTTTTATTATCAGGGGCCGTATGATGTTACTCATAATTGTCCCATGAAACCCCAGGGTAAGCACATGATGGTGGAGTGGTTTTACGATGATGAGGATGTTCTTGAGTATACAGAGGAGATGACTGATGAGGGTTAGGGCATTCAGGGAGCTGATGGGTACACAAGGGATGAGGTTGATGCATCGAACCTCAAGGTGGCATATCTTTCCAGCATGAAAAAGGAAGGGGATTTTAGATTACATGGTCTGTTGGCTAGACAGAGGGTGACTGCTCTTTTTGATACTGGAGCCACACATAATTTCATTGACTCTCGCTTGGTGACTCGCAGAGGTATCCAGACAGAGGATTTCGAGGGGTTGAGTGTACAGGTAGCAGACAGTTACACTTTTAAGTGTAACAAGATGGTTGCTGATTTATCAGTTAAATTGGGTACTTATGCCTTTAAGGCAGATTTTTATGTGGTGGATATGGGTGGTACGGACCTGGTTTTAGGGATGGCCTGGCTACATACTATTAAGGACATCTATATCAGTATAGAGGGGATGGAGATAAGGTTTATCTCGGATGGGAAACCACAGGTACTTAAGGCCATCAGAGATGAGGGGCTTAAGCAGATTTCGCTCAGGCTGATGCAGCATTTAGTGCGACATGAGGATGAGATAGATTGGGCAGTTGAGTGTAGATTGATGCCATCATTAGACCACGAAGATAAATTCACATATCACCCTGATATTCAGCAGCTGAGAACTAAACACGATAAGGTGTTTAGAGACTTACCTTCGGGTAGACCTCCAGATAGGGGAACTGAGCACATCATAGAGTTGGAGGAGGGCACTAAGCCCGTTATGATCACCCCTTATCGGCATCCGAAACGGCTGAAAGACGAAATTGAAAAAACAATACAGGAACTGCTTGAGATGGGACATATTCGGCTGAGTAAATCTCCCTTTGCTTCTTCAGTTGTTCTAGTGAAGAAGAAAGATGGCACCTTGCGTATGTGTATTGATTACCGGATGTTGAACAGGAAGACTATCAAGAATCGGTACCCCATTCTTCGGATTGATGAGCTGGTCAATGAGTTGCACGGGGCACAATTTTTTTCGAAGATAGATTTGAGGTCCGACTATCATCAGATCCGAGTTAGGGAACAGGATATCGAGAAGACGACTTTCAGATGTCATTGTGGACACTTTGAGTTTCTTGTCATGCCCTTCGGTTTGACAAATGCCCCAACTACCTTCCAGTCCACGATGAACAGGGTGTTCCACAGCCAGTTGAGGAAATTTGTGTTGGTTTTTTTTTATGACATCCTAGTCTACAGTAAGACTTGGGATGACCATGTTGCACACCTCGGTACAGTATTGAGTATTTTGGAGAGAGATTCCTTATATGCCAAGGAATCGAAGTGTGCCCTGGGGATGACGGAGCTGCTCTATTTGGGTCACATTATTAGTGCAGACGGTGTGCGTATGGATCCTGATAAGGTCCGCGCCATTTTAGATTGGCCCACGCCGGAGACCTTGATACAGTTGAGAGGGTTTATTGGGTTATGTGCTTTCTACCACAGATTTGTGGTGGGTTTTTCTAGACATGCTGGCCCCCTTACAAACTTGACACGTAAGGGTGCTTTTCAGTGGACTGCTCAGGCACAGGATTGCTTTGAGAAGTTTAAGACCATTATGACTATGTGCCCAGTCTTGGCATTACCAGATTTCTCGAGACCTTTTGATTTACACTGTGATGCTTCAGGAGAGGGTATAGCAGCAGTATTATCCCAGGATCGCCATCCCATTGTTTTCAAGAGTCGGAAACTGCGGGGTCTAGAGAGAGCATTCAGTGTGTATGATAAGGAGATGTTGGCCATTATGCATGCATTGGCCAAATTCAGACAGTATTTAGTGGGGAGCAAATTTTGCATCAAGACCGATCATAATAGTCTAAAACATTTCCTGGGGCAGCGAGACCTCAATGAGAGGCAACAGAAATGGGTGAGTAAATTGCAGTCATATGACTTTGATATTACCTATATCAAAGGGACCCAGAATGTTGTTGTCGATGCCCTTTGACGAAGACCCCACCTTTGCTCGCTCACCGAGGTTTCAGAGGATTGGAGGCATTTGATTCTAGCTAAGTATGCCAGGGATACATGGGCAACAGGTTTTATTGATGGTAGTGTTCAGGATGACAGAGTTTCCCTTGTGGATGAGTTGATCATTTACAAGGGTAGGATTTTCCTTGTGGCCAGATCAAGGATCCGTGAGGTCATATTCCGGGCTTTCCATGATACACCTATGGCGGGTCACCCAGAATTCTTTAAAACCTACAGGCAGATTCGAGAGAGGTTTACCTGGAAGGGGCTAAAGGGAGATGTTCAGCAAGATGTTCGCGAGTGCTTTGTTTGTCAGCAGAATAAACACGAGCACACTTAGCCTGTCGGGTTGTTACAGCCACTTCCCATTCCTGAGCAGAAATGGGAGAGTATTTCTATGGACTTCATTGTGGGGCTGCCCAAAGCCCAAGGGCGAGATTGTATTTTCGTGGTAGTGGACAGGCTCACTAAGTATGCACATTTCTTCCCTATCACCACTACTTATTCTGTAGTTCAGCTGGCAGATTTATTTTTCCGGGAAGTGTTTAGGATGCATGGCCTACCCTGGAACATTGTGAGTGACCGAGATAGTCGCTTTATGAGCCACTTCTGGCAGGAGATCTTCAGGTTATGTGGTACAGAGTTGACACTGAGCACTAGTTATCATCCACAGACTGACAGCCAGACAGAGATTGTCAACAAGTGGGTTGAAGGCTATCTGCGGAATTATGTCTCATCACAACAGAGGGCTTGGGTTAAGTGGATACATATGTGCGAGTGTTGTTATAACTCCACGTTTCATGTGACCATACAGATGTCCCCTTTTCGTGCCTTGTATGGCTATGATCCCCCGACTTTTATGGATTTACTGTGCAGTGACAACAGAGTGCCCAGTACAGGTGAGTTATTGCAGGACAATTAGGATATTTTGAGGGCATTGAAAGATAATATTCAAAGAGCACAGAATCGGCAGAAACAATATGCGGATCAAAAGACGACAGCCCGCTCTTTTGAGGTTGGGGACATGGTTTATCTGATGTTGCAGCCCTATAGACAGTCTTCCATCTGGAGCAGAAAAGCTCAAGCTACGGTATTATGGGCCGTTTCGCGTCGTGTGACGTGTTGGAGAGGTGGCTTATGAGCTGGATTTACCTGAGGACAGCAGAGTACACAATGTGTTTCACGTTTCGCGCCTCAAGGAGGCCTTAGGCCGAACTGTGATTCCTTCTGCTGTATTACCGCCCCTGGATGATGAGGGGAAACTGGAGTGTTGATACCGGAGGCCATTATGGATGTGCGCGAGAGATAGTTGCGTCGGAGGACTATTCGTGAGTATCTGGTTAAGTGGCAGGGGTTACCCGATGAGGATGCTACTTGGGAACCCGAGGATATTATGCAGCACCTTAGATTGCGATTGCTTGAGGACAAGCAATTTCAGGGAGGGAGGATTGTGATGTCCCCAAATTAGCAGGTTTTGGGAACCTGAGTATGGTCAACTCATTAGCGCGACCCTCGTGAGTTGACAGGATGTTTTGAGGGTCTCAGTGGTCAGATTTGCTGATTGTTGCAAATCTAGACTTACTATTTATAGTAAGTCAGTTTGGAGGCCAGTTACTATTTCTGGCAGTGCAGTTGAGAACCATGTTGATCGGTCCTTACAGCAGGGGATGCAGGAATCATCATCAGAATGATATTTGATAGTTAATTATGTTAATTAATAATGATATGTTATTAATTAATAAAATGGTTATATTATTATAATATTAATACTTTATTATTATAATGATTTAGAAGTTGACATATTGAAGAATGGTTAACTGGTGATGGTTTTTGGAAACTTTGGCATCCAAGGAATTATAAATACTGGCTCATTTGTGAAGTTGATCATCGAATATATTTTATACAAAATTGGCATTGGGAATTGTTCTTGGTATTCTGGATTCTGTGCCCTTGCTGAAGTATAAGGGTCAAATTAGTTTCTCGAAAACTGATTCTTCTTGAGCTAATCTTCAATCGATTGCTGTTGTATAATCAATTGCTGTTTTCCTTCGTGTTGTTGTATACGAGGAAGCTCTGAATTCTATATTGAATTCAATTGAAATGAGGTCTGCATAAGAGGCCAAGTTAATTGTTGCAATAAAGAAACCCATAGGTTGCTGCGAAAGGTATATGCTTATCAAACACCACGTGGATGACAGCAGAGCAGCAACTGCATTGAATTTCTTCCCTTTCCTTCAATGGCGTCTGATGAGCATAATTCGAAACCACACAATTCCTTGGCATAAGAATCCAACTCAAAGTGTTGAATCAAACAAATAATTTACAATTCTTTGCAAGTAAACTCCAAACCCTTGTCTCCACAATTCGAACCAAAACATCAAATGAATAATTCAGCATAATGAATTCTATTTCATCCAAGAAGACTTTATATTGTCTTCATAACAAACTGAACCCTATCTTCTCCAAGACACTTTTCACTTACATAAAGACTATGCTTTATGTGCACACTTGAAATATAATAAACTATTATATTTCTTTCCACTTTAATGATGAAAAACAACCCTTTCATTAAAATAACAATATTCAGACTCATAGGGTCCCTGTTTTATGAGCTCAGGATTTAAAACTTCTCAACTCGGTTCCAACGACCTATAACACTAAGATGCCCAAAATACAATCCCAATAAAAATAGCAACCTTAGCCGATTTAATTAAATAATAATCATAATTCATCTGTCTTGCGAAAACGACTGAGGAAGCATCAGAATCAAAATCCGACAGCATAGGAGTGATCCTGATGATGAAAGATGATGAATGAACTTGACGGGGTGACTTACTAAAAATATACGCTCCCTCCAAGAATCTTGGAGTCCAAACCGGAAGCCAGAAATAAAATTTGAGAGCATCATATAACTCCTCTAAATCATCTGAGCTTCGTGGAACCAACTGTTGACTTATTATAAATAGTAAGTCCCTCAAAACGGGGCCACAACCCACAACAAGGTCCTCTAATCACTAGTATTAGCTTACAAGGACCCAATGATAGGCTAAATCCACTAACTCCAATGCTCGCTCAAAATGGGGACATTATAGATGGGGAGATAGAGTTTTGGTATCTATCATATTGATATTTCATTTTCTTTTTGCTTTTCCCTTTTGGAGATATGGATCCTTCTAACATGACAAGATTGTATGCAACTACAATTGTTACATAAAAATCCCAAAGTGTGACTACATCATCATAAGAAATGGTGGAATCCATCAGGCACTACTTCATTCAACCTATACACATTGATTAGGGAATGTGAGCAACAAAGGTAGGGAAGAATGAAGCCTCTGTGTAAAAGAAAAACACACAAGGTGGGTTTTTTTTGGTCCATATTGCACCTAGCGGACAGCAAGCTTGGAGTTTGGTAAAGTGAAAACATGAACGCATATATGTATGAGCAAATGTTTAATATGCAAGGTGGGACTTTTTGGAAGTACTCACATCTCATAAAAAGCCATGAAAAAGCATGAGGGTGGGTTTTTTTATATGTTTTGCATATGGGGAAAGATTTAGTTTTTTTGGAAAATTTTACCATTGAGAACGGGGTTTTTAATCCCGACTGCATATGCAAGATAAATGACATCTTTGCATATCCAACTTAGAGAAATGAGAGAGGAAGAAGATGGAAATAAAAATTAAAACAAAATGATACATGCAAATCTAAAAGAGAAATGAAGCAATTCACATATACAAGAAAAACAATGAGATAATGCAAGAATTTCTTACCTTCTTTTGAGAAATGCAAAGAATGATAAGTTTTCCAATTTTGAAGCAATTCTGAAATCAATCCAAGGATTTTCGAATTTAGAAATAATCCCAAGTTTAGAAGTTATATAGCCAAAGAGTTTGATGAATCCTTCTTGCTAAATCCTCAACTTCATGAGTCAAGATGATGTTCTTGACAAATTGGCAAAATAGAGAACAAAAATGCACTAAAATAGCAACCGATTTGAAAAATTCAAACCTGCAGATGTTAGAGGATTTGCAAATGTGCAAATACAATTTGTTGAATGCCAAACACAAGCTGAAAGTATTGAAAAATGCCGTGGACGGGCTTCTAGAGGAAAAACACAGCTTTCTATGGAGTCAAAACTTGTTGTTGATGGTGTCTTTCGCACTTTAGATGCCCTAGATGGGATTTCTACTCCAAATTGCAGCTAGTTACGGCTTCATAACATGTTTAAAAGACATGTAATTTCATTCAAAATCACTGCCTATATACTAGGAAAGGAAACACAGCTTTTATATGCTCATTCACATGTTTCAAATAACATGTAATCCAGACAAAAATCGCTGCCATGAACTAGAAGGGGTTGTATATAAGTCTTGACGGGTTTTTTCCTCTTTTTGGCATGGATTACATAACAAAACATATGTATTCTTCTTAGCGCACTTTTTAGGATCAATTACATGTTTCGAATGACATGTAATCCATACAAAAATCGCCACCAATCTTATGTGGAAGTCAATCCGGGTTTTTAGGTAAGTATTGCATACAGAAAATACATTCAATAGTCATAAAAATCGCCACCATGAAGGCTTTACGGGTTTTGCAAATCTCAAATACATATTTTTGAAATAACATGTATTTATTTATATTATATGCAGTTGGGTTAAAATTCGCCACCATGTGATTAATGATGAACTTTTAATATGCAAATGCATATACAAATCCCACATACGCATGTAAATTTATGTTTTTGCTTTCAAAAACTCCACTTTTATGCATTTTGGAAGCTTGGTTATTAATACTACAGTTTTAATAAAGATGTGCACATTTGATGACATGCAATTAGTAAACAAAACCCCACCTAGTTGCTCATTTTACATGTAACCTTATAATTTTAATAATAATATGCAGAAGTACTTAAAAAGTCCACCACTACATATTTAAACCATTAAAACTATATGTAAAATTTCTAAGAATGATGTGAAATTTTAAAGTGGGATTTAAAATCCACTTTACATATAAATGATATCTTTACTTTGTGCAATTAGCAATAAAAAACCCACATTTTAAGGGATTTTAACCAAGACGTGCAATCAGGTAGAAAAACCCCACCTAGAGTATACTAAAGACCTTAATAACTTGAGCTAGACCACTCCGATTAACGCCTAAGATAGCTCAAAACGAGCAGAATATCAAGGGCTATAAACTTAAGGCAAAAACAAGATTAAAAACTAAACGCAAAACTAAGACAAACGAAGAAAAGACCTGAAGGTTACAAAAGTCAAGTGTTTGTTAGCAGAGATGAAAAACTCATTTCCAACAAACAATAAGGTGATAAGCTTGATGAGAATCTTCAAAAAACAATGCTCCTAAGATGGAAAGTCTAAGTCATATCAAGGGATGACTGATCGCCTTAGATAGACATCTTTTAAGAGCATTGCTACCTTAGAGGAAACACCTACCAATCTATAAGAAAATTGCGTAGGGTTGTGCAATTTTGTAAATACAAAATTGAGGACAACAAATGCGACATCTTCAAATATTACATCCTTGCTAAGCTCAATTAATTTCTGCCCAGGGATATATATTCTATAGGCTTTAGATACTTCGCTATAGCCAACAAATATTCCCTTCTTCCCTAAGGGTTCTTGTTTAGATATTTTATCTTTGGGTATGTGGATATAAATAGGACAACCAAATATTCTAAGATGACTTATGTAGTAGGTAATAAAGTCATTATTAATTAGACTTAGTTATGTTTTGTCAGGAGGGTAGTTAGGAGTGAGGAGATGCGTCGGTTGGTTTCCCCAACCAACCAACTATTATATAAGACTTGGATTTATTGTTGTTGGTTTTATGGTTTGATGGTATTAATAGAGAAATAACATTTCCTCGCCATCTGGTACTCTGGTATGTTACTCTGTGTGTTGCATTGGTATTGGTAAAGGCCTATTGGTAAATGTCTTGTTGGTATCACTGAGTATATGTTAAATATATATTGTATTGTTCTATTGAATGTGTTGTGTTGTTCTGTACATTGTGGAATAATAACCATTCTACATTTTGGCGCCGCTGCCTAAGTTCGGACCTGGAGGTCTTAGTACAGAGGAGGGAATA
>MU224737.1:1201597-1214854 GCA_018584345.1 Thuja plicata | reverse complement strand
AGCTGGTGTTTATTCTTGTCATGGACAATATTGTATGTTTGTTTTGATCTTTTCTTGAAGCTAATATATCAGATTGCTGGATAATCCGGGTATGTGCTATTTCAGAATTCAGTAATAATAAGAATTGCAGCATGTGTTTACATTTCACAAATGCTATTTATTTTCCATTTGTGGTGTAATTGTTTTATTTTCAAAAAAACTCCAAAAAACTAAAAAACACAAGGAAAAGACAGAGAAATCAAAATTCAGCCAAGACCATTCAGAGATACCAAATGTTAGTCAAAGATTCAAATTCTGAAATACACAGTAAATTCCAAGGTCACCGGGATTTGGGATCTTTCAAAAGAATTTAGTGACTGGATGAGATTGATATCACTTGCAATTTCTCCCTCAGATACTCAAAAGTCTCTTTTGGAAGAGGCTTTGTGAAGATGTTTGCAATATGTTCTTTTGTAGCAATATGTTCCAACTTTATTTAGTTATCAGCCACCTGTTCCCTTAACAAATGATACTTAATGGAAATATGCTTTGTTCTGGAGTGCATGGATGGATTCTTCGAGATGTTGATTGCACTCGTATTGTCACAACATATGAATATAGGATGACCATATTCTATTTTGATATCTTTCTATGTTTTCTTCATCCATAGAACCCGAGTGAAACAACCTATTGCTACAATATATTTTGCCTCTGCTATAGATACATAAACTGATGCTTGTTTCATACTAAACCAAGAGACATGATTATCTCCTAGAGAGAATGCATCTCCACTTGTGCACTTTTTGTCATCAACTCTACCAGCCCAATCTGCATTTGTATATGTTGTTAAGGTGGAATTATCATCTCATGGATACCATAGGTCAAAACCTGATGTGCCTTTCAAATATTTGAATATCCTTTTTATTGTTTGCACATAAGTTTCTTTAGGGGCAGCCTGAAATCTTGCTACCATACCAACTTCCTGCAAAATTTTAGACCTTGAAGCTGTCACATACAACAAGTTTCCTATCATCAACCTATAGAGTGTCTGATTTGCCTTGAGTGTTTCATCATCCTTAATTCACATTCTGTTGACATGGGTTTGGTAACACGATCATCCTCCATTTTGAAATTCTTCTACATTTCCTTAATGTAAAATGAAAATAACTTTATCTAATTGAGAAATTTGTAGCCCAAAGAAGAAAGATAACTCACCAAGCAGAGATTTTTCACATTCTTTTTGTGTTGCCTTAGCAAAATCTTGACACATTATCAGTACTTTCCCCAAATATAATATCATCCACATACACTAACTATCAGCCGATCTTCACCAACAATTTTGACATAAATGTTTCTATTAACAACTTCTTTCTTGAATCCTTTCTATTGTAGGTATTTATCCAGCCTTGCATACTATGCTTGGGGAGCTTGTTTTAGTCCATAGAGCACTTTGTTCAATTTGCACACATAATCCTTGTTTTTTGACAACATGAAACCTTCTAGTTGTTCGATGCAAACCTCTTCCTATAGATTGCCATTAAGGAAAGCGAACTTCACATCAATTTGGTAGACTTTGAAATTCTTGATGTTGACAAGAGCTAAAAATATCTTTCTTCAAAATCAATTCTGTCAACTTGATTTGCACACCAAATGGGTATTTAGGAACAAGCTAAATGAGGATGGACAAATTGTGAGAAACAAGGCAAGGCCCCTTGCAAAGTAGTCTTAACTTGTTTCTCACAATTTGTCCATCCTCATTTAGCTTGTTCCTAAATACCCATTTGGTGTGAAGCACATTCTTATCCTTGGCCAAGTCTTAAGTTCCCTAGTTTCATTCTTCTCAATTTGATTTGCTTCCTCTTCCATAGCTTTTATCCAATGCTTGCCCTAGCTTCTATCAATTTTTTTGGTTCTATGTTGGAGAGCAAGCACAAATTGGCATGTTCTGATGTGCTAGTGAATCTCCTCACTTGAAACTATGTATCTTTGGTGAAGATTAGTTTATAGTTGCAGTGCATGTGAATTATATAAAATTCAAAGGAAGTAGTGACAATATGTGTCAAGACTCAAGTCTTTGCTAAAGAGATGCAACAGGAATTCGAAATGTCTATGCTTGGTAAGTTATCCTTCTTCCTTGGGCTACAAGTATCTCAGTCAGATAAAGGGATTTTCATTTCACAAACAAGTATATTAAGGAAATGTTGAAGAAGTTAAGAATGCAAAACCGTAATTGTGTCAACACATCCATGGTAATAGGATTTATATTAGTGACGATGAATCACCCAAGGCAAATCAGACACTCTAGTGTAATGATTGGAACCCTATTATATGTGATAGCTTCAAGGCCATACTTTATACAAGTAGTTGGTATGGTAGCAAGGTCTTAGGCTGCACCCAAAGAAACTCATGTGCAAGCAGTAAAAAGGATATTTAAATATTTAAAAGGCACATTGGATATTGGCTTATAGTATCTGCAAGGTGAAGATTTCAACTTAACAACATATACATATGCAGACTGGGTTGGTAGCGTTCATGATAGAAATAGTACAAGTGGTAGTGAATTCTTTCTAGGAGATAATCTTGTCTCTTGATTGAGTAAGAAACGAGCTTTAGTTTCCCTATCCATTGGAGAGGTGGAGCACATTGCAACAACATCTTGTTGCACTCCGGTTTTTTGGATGAACCAAATATTGAAAAATATTAAAGTAGAATATGTTCATCCAATATTTGTATTCTATGATAATATATGTGCAATCAACTTTTCAAGGAATCCAATCATCCACTCAAGAACAAAGCATATTCCCATTAAGTATCACTTCTTAAGGGAAGAAGTGGCCGATCAACAAGTAAAGTTGGAATATATCACTAAACGGAACAAATTGTAGACATCTTCTCAAAGCCTCTTCCAAAAGAGACTTTTGAGTATCTAACATAAAAATTGGGAGTGATATTACTCTCCTTTAGTCACTAAGTTCTTCGTAAGATCCATGTGTTTAGGAGTAGAGTAAGGGGGAGTATTTTTGTCAAGGGTGAAGTTTGTTTCTATTGCATTTCAAGCTTATTTCTTTGCAGGGTTGTCATCAATGACAAAGGGGGAGATTATTGGACAATTATTATCATTGACATTGAAGGGCAAAATCAGAAGATATTATATTTTTCTTTTGTGTGCTGACCTACTAGCAACATTTTGGGATTATTTTGCAAATTAATATCTTGCATAGGCCGACCTTGCATAGGAAATCACCTAATTTTCGCTAAATTGAAAATAAAAATAAAAGAATATCTTCCTGGCCGACCTGATTATCTTGGATTATGTTTAAATTAATAATAATAAACTAAATTCTTTTTAAATTCAATAGGTTCTACCCTATCTTGGCACCCATTTTTGAGGTGAAGTGGCACATTTAAATAAGGAGTTGCATTTGTTGGTAAGGGGCATGGTTGATGAGGTATAAAACAAGGTAAAGAGAAGATGTGAAAGGCAAGTTTTCAATGTAATGTCTCTTTATTTGTAGACTAGGAAAATCAGGGGGTTAGATATAAAACACGATTAGCCAACCACGAAAAGCTATACAATCATGTTAATCAAAATCCTAATCTCTCAATGAAGCTATGAAATTAAATTACATAAATCAACATACGTAAATATCACTTATGCAAACCCTTCATTTCACGCCATTGTTTTTCTTTCTCCTCTAATTTGATGTTGCTCTTTGTTTTGACAAGTGCGCAAATATGGAAAAAAGAAAGGATGATTCAACAATGTAATGGCGAGGATACTAGAAATTGTGGTTCGTGGTTAGCCAAAATGAGAATTAAGAGCCCAATTTATAGATTTGGAATTCGAATTGAACGGCCAGGATCAAAGACAATGAATGGACATGATTGAATAAGAAGGCCAAGCAGAGAAAGCTGAAAGGACAAGTGGAAAAGAAAGGTGTCATGTCCCTTGTTTGAAACCCTAAAACATGACATCCCCATCCTTTTCACATAAGAGCAAACAAGTATCTCAATTTTGTGAAGTCTCCAAGAGAGATAAAATTGTAAAAGTATATAAAAAATCCATTGCTATAGATGGTTCAGGGATGGTATGCCAGAAAGATGAAAGATAGATCACAATCATAACTCTTGTATATGCATCCTTCATATATAAATCAAACAAACCTCAAAGGAAGTTTAATGCATTGATGATCATTACAAATTATTAGTGTGATTACTGATATCTATTTCAATATCTATTATGATCATCCTCATCAACACCTCACATTTGCCTTCAAAATATCTTTTGATATTTTGTAAAAGGCATATAGATCATAAAATAGTAAAGATAAAGCTTTAAAACGTGTTTTTAATGGTAGGACCTATCTTTTTTATCCACAAGAAACAATTTGATTCATTTGACCTGTGCTCTTTATCCTGGCACTTTTGACTCATGACACATGTCTTCTTTTTGGCTTTGAGGCGCATCCCTCATTTTTAATATCTTTTGTTTATGATTTATGCTCCCTCTTATTTTGATATACTTCCTCTTGGTTATGACATAAGGGCCATATAATTAAATTGATATTGGAACAAGAGAAAACTATTTAGATTTTAATTTAAGCAAGTCTGTTTACAAAATAAAAAATTTCCTGGTCAAGAAAGTTGAAGATTGAACCTTGAACTAGAGAAATTAGGCATTAGTTTCAAGGTACTAAAATTTTTCACTACACATAATAAAGCAAAACTCACTAATACTTATCTGTTGCTATCAGAAATAGAAAACACCCATTATTAAATAAAGTCTATATTCTCTTTTATTGACACAAACCCTTAAAACATTAGATACCTTAGTACGGTGAACCATCCCAATTCATTTGCTGAAATGACCACAGGACCATTACACACTTCAATAGTTGCTTGACATTATATTCTGATAATTTATTATCATGAAGCTTTTGCACAAGGTGCCTGCTCTAACACGGATTCCGTTTTATTGATGAATCATGAAAGTCTTTATTAACATGATTTTTTTTGCATAATAGGTGGTTGCTTATCCTCTTGGTCAAGCATTTCATAGATATTGTTATTATTCTGTCAAAAAATACTTCATTTATCATTCTTTAGTAAAATACTTTGATATGAAAAGGTTTGTCTATACGATCAAAGTATGAAACTCATTTATGACCACAATTCTTTACCGGTTGAAAACTTCATTGTTCAATTGCATATTATAAAGAAATAAGTAGATTTGATTTTGCATTTTAGAGCTATTTGTTTCTGCAGTATCAACATTAAGGCTATAGTTCTTTGAAGAAGATACTGTTGATTATAAAATATAAACATGATTGTTTTACAAATTCATTTTCCAGGTAGACCCAGAGCTAGCAATGGCAGAGGCAGACAAAGTTGAGGATGACGAAGACCTGCGAAAGAAGCTCTGGCTCATGGTTGCCAAGCATGTAATTGAGCAGGAAAGGGGGACAAAACGAGAGAACATTCGAAAGGCAATAGCCTTTCTCAAGGAAACAGATGGTCTTTTAAAAATTGAAGATATTTTACCTTTCTTTCCAGATTTTGCTCTGATTGACGATTTCAAGGTATGAATTTCTTTGATTTCTTGTCATTTCTTAAGAATACAGTACTTTTGCATCAGATACATCTGCCACCATTCTTTTGGTGGATTGCCTTATTTTAATTTGTCTAATTTACTTGGGGTCAAACAGAACTGTAAAGAATGAATGTGTTTATGCTCTATCTTACTGGCAGAAATACATGTTTAATTAAAATGTGGCACATCTTTTCAAAGTCAGAAAACTAATTACTACGAATTGTGCTTGTAAAGAAATCTCTATTATAGAACTTTCTAGCAGTTTATTAAGATCACTGTAAGTGAAGCTTGAAAACTGGAAATATGTAAAGTCAACAGGCTTTTAAAAACTATTTGGACTTGTAACTCTGTCATTAGTAAAAAGAGTGATAGAAGTGTAGGTGCTGGAAACCAAAGCAAAGTAAACACTGATGCTGATGAGATAAGTTTTGATTTATCAATCTGAAGAAGAGAATAACTTGATAGAAAGTACTATGTAGTGTGACCTGAAGGTTCTTTTTCATCTGGACTGGCTGATGATTAGTCTGGACAGGAACAGACATAGGAGTTTTCAGCCACAACTCAGAGTTGAACCAAAATGTATAAGTTAAGCCTTTATATAATTTATGTTGTCCATGAGTTGGTCAGGAATAGAAATAGGAGTTTCCAGCCTCAACTCTAAAAAGCCTTGTAGCCGAAACTTTATAAAAGGACCTTGTTATTTTGTGTCTGACTGTCAATTTTTTAACAAAATTTTCATCATGGCCACTGAGTAGAAACAAGCAGGGCAAGGTTTGAATGGTTATTAAGAAGGATAGGTGGCTGCACAAGAATGACGAAGTTGGGATTTGAAGGCTAACAACCTCTAATGTCAGATTCCAAGCCAATCATCACAAGTAGCATAGAGTTGTGATGTGTGAAGTTGGCAAGACCAAAATTACAGAATGCTCTGGAGGTGCTGCAGATTGTAAGATAAATGGTGCAGAATTTGGGGAAGCATTGGGGTGGTGCAGAATGGAAGGGGAATAATTTGACCAATGATGTCTTCAGTGCATGCATGTATCTCATGTATTAGTGCAATACTGTTTTCATTAAATGAATCCTTCGGCTGACATGTATCAATATTTTTACATCACTAAGTAAGCCAAGTCTTTGAACCAACTTATCTTAATATTTATATTCAGCACATAGCTCTTGTATGGGGAGTTAGTTACAAGACTCATTGGGACTTGCCTAGACTCGCAAGTCTTGAGCCAATCTGATTAAAATGAGGCTTGCAGGCTTGTGACTTAACCAACTCTGAAAATCAAGAAAAGAATGGAATACAAATTTAGAAATGCTTAAACATAAAAGCATGCAAGTCAGGCATTTTTTCAAAGGGTTCAAATGGCAATTAAAAGGGATAAGATTATGAAAAATGGCATGTGCCATGAAGGTTTGTGTGATCTCAAAGGCTTTAATTTGGGCTTGGTGGTGGGAGCCCTGTCCTCAACCTTGCATTCTATCATGACAAGAAGCAAACTATGGGTACCAACCCCGAATCCCACATGGCATATTTTCCCTCAACCCTTCTAGGGGATCTACCCCCAAAACCCTGTTTTACTTTAAAAGAATAAAAATACTAAAAATCATTTTGAGCCATGTTGGATGCAAGAGTAACATATTTTAATTCTAAAAATCATTTTGGGTCATGTTGGATGCAAGAGAAACATTTTTTTTTTATACTTTTCCTCTATCAAACTTCCTATTAATTGAATTACATTTATAGTTCTAGTTTGCTAAGTCAAACCCTATCCTAAATAATGTTCCTATGACTATATCATTTGTAGAGTTGTTTTAGATAAAAGTGCGTGACTCCACATAGAGCTAGCAATCTTGTGCTAAGGGATACAAACTCCTTTTTACCATCGTTTATGACTCCAATTGTAAATTCTGTTTGCTGCCATGGATATCATAATCTGTGAGTTTTGTAAACCTAAAACAGTTGACAATATTTATATATGTAAAAATATTGTCTTCTTGAATAAAAATCTGCTTTTATACTCATGATCAATATATACTTGTGTATCTGATCAAAATAGCTTCTATTTAATTAGTTTACTGTGTCTTTAAAGTTTATATATTGAAGGGTGCATGATAAAAGTTTTAAATCCCTAAAATTATTAATATTTTATGGTTTTTCAATTTGGCAAGTCTAAGCACCAAGTTTGAGTCTAGGTCAAAAATAAGCTTACCGAGTTTAAGTCAAGTAAGAGTCTTTTAATGCTGATGGGGACTGATCAATGGACATGCCAAGGAATTGAAATCACTACTTAGATTAGTTGTGTTGTTCGATGAAAATAATAATGAATTTTAAGTGTGAGGTGAAATTACCATAGACCTTAATGGTCAAAATCACATTGCTTTCAGTTGCAACTCGAACTAGGTTGCTTAACATTTGAAGCAAGTAATAATTTTGCAAAAAAAGTAGTAATAATTTGTCACATGAGACCTTCAAAGGAAATAATACTTCCAATACATCAAAATGGAAATGTTTGTACTCTTGGTTAAGGAGTTGTTTCTTGGCAGAGCAAGCTACAATATGCAGTTGCGTTGTTTTCAACTAAGATTGAATACAAGAAGGAAGCTATCAAAACAGGGAGTTAGATGACATGGTTGTGGAGGATATTGGTTGATCTTCAACTTGAACAAACAGCATTGACCTCACCTTTTCGAGACAACCAGAAAGTGCTCAAGATGTGAAAAACCCGCTCTACCATGCCAAAACTATGTAGAAAATTCTCTACCAAAAACTATATACGTAGATCATGCTACCATACAACTAGTTTCAACAATCTCATTTTTATATCACTCGAATAGTTGCTTGCTTCCATCAGATAAACTAGTGTGGCCTGTGCATTTACTTTAATTCACAACATCTCAAAATTCTCATTCATGTCTAGTGTCAAAAGCTATAAATATTCATAATTATTCCTATATGTCCAATTGTCTCTGTTGCAGTCTTTTGATTTCCTATTTTCATTCACAGGCTATGCATTGAAACAAAAAGAAACTTTATGTTTGACCAAATGCTCTCTCAGTACTCAATAGCAGACTGACCCAGGAGAATTTTTATAGAATGTTGTTTCTTTTTAATGCTAGCGTACTGATTGTTCCCTGCAGGAAGCCATATGCTCATCCCTGGAAGACTATAATAAGCAAATTGAGAAACTAAAGCAGGAGATGAATGATGCAACTCACGGAGCAGACAGCATCAGACAAGACATCAGTGCTTTGGCACAAAGATATGCAGTTGTTGACCGTGATGAAGGATGTGGGGTATTGTTTTTTAACATTTAGCCATGACTGTCTATTTAAGTGAGAGGAGGCAATTTTTAGTTTCTTGCATACATTTCTTTGTGAACCATTTCTCAGATCATTATAGAAAAGCATACTGGATCCTGGGTTCAAGTCATTTTTCTTTTAATTGCAGCTCTTAGGCATCACAAGGTAGATGAAACACTAAGAATTTTAATGACTATCAAACTGGGTCTGACAGGTTTGTGAACGAAAAATATTGACTTCAAGAAGTGGACTTGGACTGGCTAGGGCGTTTACATCACCTATGGCCCCATTTTATGTATTTCCTTGTGAACATGCTTTTCATGCACAATGTCTTATTGGGCATGTCACAAAGCACACAGCTCCGACTGAGGTAAGAATTTTCAATGATGTTTATTGTGTGCATTCCTCCCTCCCATGAAACTTAAATCAAATCTCATACTACAAAAGTTTTAAAGTTAAAAATAAATCTTATGATAATATTTGTCTATCCTTTCATGCAATGCATAGAAATTTGATTATGTATGTGTGCAATATGTATAACCAAGCTACCTTTATTTAATATGTCCAGAATGTATTGCTGAACATGTAATGGAACACGAAACATATCGTAGTTGGCAACCACTTATCCTTTCTAAGCTGTCGAGCATACAAATCTTATGTCTGAATTTTGTTCCGTAATAAGATCATTATCCATGAATTCTCAATCTGAAAGTCATAGATGTATCAACATTTCATAGCCATTTCACACTTTGAATTTAAAGTAATGCCATTGTAAATGTTTTCACAATAATTTATAATCTATATTTATGCATATTATGCATTAAAATAAGCTTGAAGTAGAAAATGTTGCAGATCGATACAATTTTAGAATGCATTACCCTGATTGAAGCTATTTGCACAACTATCTTCTGATTCTTCCCATTGAGTGGGAATTCTCTGCATTTCCATCCTTTTCTTTGTGCTACATTGCATTTATTTCAAGGTAACCTGGTTGTGAGGATGGGAGGATGCGTAAGGCATGAGTACATAACACCTGTTAGGTACTTCTGAAATTTACGTGCATCTGTTATAGGGTGTAATTGTGTTATACTTAAAGTTGTGTGTATGTACATAAAAAACAATCATTAGAAATTTGAATTTAATCTTACAATTATGGGTACATATCCACCCCTGATGCATCTGTTTATTTTTCAGATTTCATAATCTTCATTCTGTCCCCTTTTATTACTTGTGAAGAAAATTATTCTTGCTGCTGATTGGCTTCAGACTCTCAAAGCAAGGAGGAAGTTGTTTCCTCTGCCTATGAAAATCTTTCTGGATGAAGACCTTACAAAAACACAGGTTGCAGAACTAAACCATTCCAGAAAGCTTGTAGCTGCTGCAAGGCATGAGGGGAAATGGGCGGTTATCAGGAATTTGAAGGCTGTTATCAGAGACAACTTTCCCCCTGGCTGGGAATCTAGATCCGCACGCACTTCCGCTTAATGATGGTCTTGGTCTCGGCAGGCTAATGGGGAAGGAAAAGACACAACTCTACAGATCAATTACTGGAATGCTAATGGGACTTTTTGGTCTTCACTGGGCTTATTGCATGACGCTCTGGGCTCTTCCGATTTCCTCTTCCTCACGGTAACTCACGAGAGCCCTGTGTACCCTCTTCATGGTATTACGGGTTTTCATTGGCTCTCTGCTTTTAGGCATGAGGCTAGAAGTTCTGGTGGGGTCTGTGACTCTAAGGGGTCGCTTGCCTTGTCAATAACCATTTTCGCAGTCAAACTCCGGTTGTCTTCTTTGATGATTCAGCTAGGTTCCTTTGGGTTCGGATTTTTCGTGTTGTCCCTCGCCTTAGATAAGATAAGTTAAGATAAGTCTATTAATGTCCAACAAAAGACCACAAAGGATCAAAGGGACTGTCAAGTACATCAATGAGGGGCCTGCCCGCAGCGTGGACCCCAAACGGTGCCCAAAGAAGAAAGCAACAACTGAAATAAAAACATAAAGAAAGAACCAATGGAAAAGAGTCCATAGGAGAAGCGAGGAAAACTTCTCGGACTCAAGGGTTCTGAATTGCTGTGAAAAACTTCCGAACAAAAGGATAAGCAATAGTTTCAGTTGGAATCATGGGTTGCCTCAGAGTGACCCTGGATGAGGATGGCTGCTGCCAAAAAGAGCTCGTCCTGGGCCTCACAGATTTGGAATAGGTGGTGGGCCAAAGCGAACGCTTGGTATCGTGCGCTGAATGGATCCCTGTGAAAAAGGAAGTAATAAGATGACAGGGTGGATGCAGATGCTGCAGTGTGTGGTTTCGAAGCCTAAGGGCCTCTTGAAAATAAAGGGCAAGGCATCTCTGATCCGTATATCTGAAGGTGGAGAGCGACCGCGCCTCCCTAAAGAGGCAGTAGAACCTCCCCCTTATCTCATAATATAGAGGACAATGAAAGATGAAGTGCTCCTCAGACTCCACGTCCCCAATGTTGCAAAGCTAACAAATCTTGTGCATTCTATCAATATGATGGTTGGTCTCGCAACGAAGTCGATGCGAACCCGCTCTGAAAGAGCCAAGGGGGATCCTTAGGGTATGTGGCCAGTGGTGGGATAAGTAGGAAGGGTGAACAATGAGTGCATCCTTCAGATCCAGAAAGTTCTCTGCATAGAAAGCCATCTTGGGGTAAAGGCCTCCATGGGGATTAACCCAAATAGTATGAATGAACTGCCTATAAATGTCCTCTCTGATGTACCTATTTAGCTCCTGGCAGGGGGGGGGGGGGGGAAGATGAGGGGGAGCATCAAGNAGAAGATGAGGGGGAGCATCAAGAGAGTACTAGGAGGGGGAGGTGATCCATAGCAATCCCAATAGACCCAAGAAGGGCCAAAGTCTCAGCAAACCAACCACGAGCCCGACTAGAGGAATCAGTAGAATTGGTGATAACTCTGAAGAATAGTAGGTAAGGTAGGGGTATCTATGACGCCCCACCTGAATCAACAAAGCCCTGAATGTGGTGAAGGTACCAAACCAGATCAAAGATGATCTCAAGCCTGAAAAGACGCATCCCAAACTCTGCAAGAATTATGTTGTGTGGAATGGATTGCTTGCACCAGATGATGCGCTAGAGGAGAGTTTACTCGCTCAATAGAGGCCCAGTCAGAATCCAACAAAGGACCCCACACCACTGAGCCATAGAGAACAGTAGATCTGGTAAGTGTATCCATAAAAGTCATCTTGGACAAGGTGTCCTGGAAATGGTGTCGGAAACACTGTCGCTCTAGGAGGACAAACGAACCATACCCCTTATTTATCCGCGGCTGAAGGGCAGGTCTCATGGTAAAATGTGGCCTCGAGAACTTGACCCCGAGATGTGTATGAGGACAAGATCTCCACCTCCGCACCCATAAAGTAGAAATAGAGGTGAGAGGTCTTACGAGCATTGAAGGCCATTACCTTGGTCTTCCCCAGATTAATTGTCAAGTGTCGTAGCTCACAAAAGGATGCGAGACCATCCAATTGTCTTTGCAAACCCTCCGGAGAGGAGGCTAAGAGAACATTATCATCCGCAAATAGTAGAACAGAGATTAGAACCTGGTGAAGAAGGCAACCGTCCTCACGTAGAGTGTGATCTTGAAGGTACATCTTCGGCTCGTTGATGTAGATACTGAAAAGAGTGGGAGATAAGGAGCAACCCTGCATAACCTCGATGGTGCTCCTGATGAAGTCCGAAAAACCAGAAGGGGTCTTGAGATGACCCAAAAACTTCTTCTAGAGTCTCATGATAGCTGTCAAAAGAGTCTGAAATACCGATATCCCGAAGCCTCTGAAAAAGGGTCATCCTAGGGACAAAGTCAAAGGCTTTGCGGAAGTCCACAAAGCGACAATAAACCTTTGAGGAGCGATGACGCGCCTCCTCAATAATGCCTTGAAGAGTCAAGATGTGGTCTATAGTTTGATAAGTCGGTCTAAAACCTTCTTGACCCTTGGCACAGATGTGACGACGATCCAACTCACTTGATAGAATAATATGAAGAGTCGTGGCGTACAATTTGGAGGTGTGTCCAACCATGATGATCCTGTAATTATTTGCATCTGAGGCAGGACCTGCCTTGTGGATTAGATGGATGATGTGGTGTGCCCAGGAGGGGGGGAAGCCTATGCAAACAACAAGGTTGAAAGAGCTAAGTAGGACCCCAAAACTGTGAAGCCATGCTTAAAAAGCTCGGCTTGAAAGCCCTCCTAGTCAGCCCCCCTGCTAGAGTTCATGGCTATGACCGCCTCCCTGATAGTGGTACAGGTGAAAAGGTGATAGTGAGGGAGGGGTACGACTTGGAAAGGGTGCTGACCAAGGACGTCATAAAGCGCAGAGGTATGGGGAACCAGTGAACTAAAATCAAGC
>MU224737.1:1166511-1188609 GCA_018584345.1 Thuja plicata | reverse complement strand
ATATGTATTCTTATGTTGCACTTATTGATCCTTGTTCAAATCAAGATAGTTTCTTTGTTTAAATCATTTGAGCATCTTTAATTTAAGTTTTCTGAAGACTTTGTGCTTCAGGGAATTGAGATTACTAGAGAGATTAGTGGCTGAGATACTCCAAGGACTGAAGACTTTGAGCTTCAGTATTGGATAAATAGATTAGATTACTGATTCGAGGTGAGGACAGGAGACTTTGAGCTCATTGTATCACCTTCTCTTTAGATAAATCAACCGCTGCCTCGTTTGATTGTTCTTACGTCAATCATCGAGTCACCGGCATTACTGTTGCAAGGTGAACTGTATGTGCTACAGTTCAGTTCTACTTGAAGCCACCTGCGGTAAGAAGGGAGCCTCCCCTATTGCTAAGAGGAGAGAGAAATCTCACATACTGCTGCCTAAAACGCACGTTTTGCAAGTTGTAGTCTTAGTAACTTGCAAAATATTTAGCCAACAGGGCAGGCCTCTTGTCTTGGTTTTGGCAGCCCTTTGACCCGTCGTGGTCTTTTGTTGGACATTAATAAATTTATCTCATCTTATCTTACCTCATTGTTTCTGTTTCTTTTCTTTGAAACTGGGAATTGTAGAAACTAGTTCAAGTTACGAAAAGTGAATCCAACATACTAGATTGACGAAAACAATGGTAAGTTGATTTGAATTTTCATTGTAAGATACGGCTGGAGTTCATTTCATATATAACCAGAATTGTAAGCAAAAGGGAGGGTTGGAGAATATTCTAGGTTACAGTTACAAACTATAACAATTGTAGATTTGAAACACAGCTACACCAAAGAAAATAGAGAATAAGCTCAATTCATTTACACACACAAATGACTTTTTTATTTAATCAAATGGATGGATTACATCATGCCTCTATATTGAGGTCTTTCCTCTGCATTCTTCATTCTCATTACGGGGAGCATTAAACAACACAAGAACAATCTTTTATAGAGATTATGTTGTCTAAATATAGAGTAAACCGGAGTGTTTTCCTTCATACATTTGACATGCAACACATTCATCTACTAATTGTCAAATCAAACTGAATATCCCATATTTTTTTACAAGTAGCTTCATTTAAACAATTATTTTCACCCAATACATAGAAAAATCACCTATATTTCATGCAAGAAACAAAGAAAGAAATTATATTAATGTCTAGAAATGACCAAGAATAGGTCAAAGGGACTAGAATGTACAACAGGTACAATAGCAAAGAACTAGGACAGTTGGTGCTCCAAAATTGAAGCAAATAAAAATACTCATGGGGTTTTACCTTAAAAAAGTAACCCACAAACTAGAACAAATATAAATAAATGTTAGGAAACCTTGCAAAGCACCAGAAGCAAATGAAGACCACCAGGAAAGGGAAAAGCAATTCTCAAGTGTTTGTGTTCTAGGATGCATTGAAGTAATGGACAAATTATCATTATAAGACTACCAATGTAGAGTCTAAGAATTCTAGCTGAGGAAAGTTCATGAAATAAGCATATTGAGCAGCCCTATGATAAGGTGACTTAAAGACCATAAAATCTAAAAGGAATGAGATTATCGAATCTACATTTTCAAATCTTAATACATGAAATTAAATTCTTGTTGAGGAAAGTTCATGACTAAACTGACTAAACAGCTTAAAGAACAGAAAGGTGCTAAAAATTAACTGATTAACTTAAAAATAAAGTCACCTACATGACCATTATACTAAATATTTACAATATTACTTTAATATTCTATCCTACTCTATACACTAAAATTATTTGTTTCAGGACAATGGAGTTGGGGAGAGGAAGAAAGCCACTCCAACTTCTCGCTTCTACTGATCTCTTTAACACATTCTAAAACCATCACTTCTCACAAATGAGTTATGGAAAGAGGCAATGTAGGGTAACATCATCACACCCATGGCCAAACCTTGAACAATTTAATTTGTTAATCAAAATACACATGACCACAAGATAAAATCCCTTCAAGCACTTTAAATTCCATATTTTATCTTTTAAAAAATTTAACAAAACCAATAGAAAGCTAGGTTTTGCTGGTATAGGGAAACTCCCTCAGCTCTAACTAAGCCTAAAATTAATAGAATTTGTAAGTACGCAATGCACAAGATTTCATGGGGGGTTTCCATAAACATAAATATCCGATTGACTACCTTTTTGACTTGGATGATGTTAATGTTTTGAACCAGAATAGAAGAGAAACAAAAGATTCTTAACACAAAACATGCAAGAATAGATGACACAAAAAACATTAATATTTATCCTGGGAAAACCCTCCAACTAGAGGGAAAAACCTAACCACACCAGAAAAATGTCTCTTTTATTAATAATAGAAGTTCAAGTACAATGCTTTCAACTTGATGCAACACCTTTACACACAAAACAATCACATAAATATATAGAATTGAGAGACTCTTCATATCACAACCGAAGGTCTCTCTAATTTCCAAAAACAAGTCTCTTCATATTTCCAAACGCATGACTCTTCGCATGTCCCATGACTTCATATAATAAATTGTCAAATATTTAGATGTGACACCTAGCACACATTGAATGCCACATTCTGCTCACTTAAAATGACTGAAATATCATCATAAATATCTTCTCTAGCTATGACATAGTACAGAGGTATTGTCCCAATTTCAACATATAGCAAAATCAGAGATAAAGATCTCTATCGCAGCTACAATCTTCAACACTCCCTCTTAGCAAGAGAGAGATCTTTAGTATGGTAGGCACACATAGCTGCAACCAAAGATGTCAATAATAAATTCTCATCACATTGTTATCTCAACATAACATTATTCATCATAGTTACTTCATAAGTGCATAAAATTAAAGTCGTGGAGTCACACACATGACTTCCACCATGGCTACTCCCAGAGGGTGGAACAAGGGCTTTCACCTCAAACTTCTCCCAGAGAAGAATGCATTACCACCTTGCCTACTCGCAGAGGGTGCATCCACCATAGCTACTCCCAGAGGGTGGAACAAGGGATTTCACCTCGAATTTCTCTCGCAGAGAAGAACTCATTAACAAGGGATTGCACCTCGAACTTCTCTTACAGAGAAGAACTCATTAACTAGGGATTTCACCTTGAACTTCTCCCTCTCAGAGAAGAACTCATTAACAAGGGATTGCACCTCGAACTTCTCCCTCTCAGAGAAGAACTCATTAAAACTCATAAAATATCATCAAAATATTGAGACTCCCTCTCAACAGGGGTAGCTCTTATGGCTTTGATTATCACAATACCAGGAAATTGGCTCCAATGTTTGTCAACAATTTTGCAATCACACTGCTATACAAGCTTGCTGATCCTCTGCAAAGGACATCATTCTCCCTCTATCGCTCAAGCTCCCTCTGAATCTTAGTTCCTCCTCTCAAAAGAAACGAACACAAGATAATCTGAATAGATTCTTTTTACTTCAAGAGTCACAAGCTCAGCTTAGGGTGCAATCTCTCATCATCCTTGTGCTCCTTGATCCATCATGGAAGCATTTAGAGAGATTAGAAATAGACTCAAACTAGATCCCAAAGAGAAATATACAGACTAATGCTAGAAGCATACAAGATTCACTATTCCCAATGTTATTGCATGAATTAACCTCATAAAATTCATGATCAATATTCAAGTGTATAATCATAAAATACTTATCTCTTCATTGTTTAATCTTCCTCACAGCTCAAGCACACTACAAGAAGACGAACCACCCTTATTGCCGCCTCTAATCCTTTGATAATAAACAACATTACATGCCTACCCATGACAGATATCAAATCTGAATCTCCAACACCAACAATAAATTGAAGCCTCTTTTCCATCTTTAGTAATTAAGCTTAGTTTCTCCTCAATATCGAACCAGCTCAATGAACATCTACAAATTATCGATTGACCACCAGCCCCTCTCGTGAGAGAATCAGGGCTGTCCATGCTCTGATACCGTGTTAATGTTTTGAACCAGAATAGAAGAGAAACAAAATATTTTTAACACAAAAACGCAAGAATAGATGACACAAAAAGACACTAATTATAAATATTTATCCTGGAAAAACCCTCCAACTAGAGGGAAAAACCTAGCCACACCAAAAAAATATCTCTTTTATTAATAATAGAAGTTAAAGTACAATGCTTTCAACTTGATGCTACACCTTTACACGCAAAGCAATCACATAAATATATAGAATTGAGAGACTCTTCATATCACAACCGAAGGTCTCTTCAATTTCCAAAAACAAGTCTCTTCATATTTCCAAACGCATGACTCTTCGCATGTCCCATGACTCTTCATATAATAAACGGTCAAATATTTAGAGTGTGACACCTAGCACACATTGAATGCCACATTGTGCTCATTTAAAATGACTGAAATATCATCATAAATATCTTCTCTAGCTATGACGCAATACAGAGGTATTGTCCTAATTTCAACATATAGCAAAATCAGAGATAAAGATCTCTATTGCAGCTACAATCTTCAACAGATGAAAGTGCTAAACAGTCAACAATCAAGACCTGTTGGAAGAACTTTAGATTTGGAAGGTAAACTAATTCGAGCACAAATGGAGACAACTTCCTACTAGTTAAAATAGAGACCAACATTTTATTGGAAACAAATATTTGAAGAAAAAATAGGCTGAAGCAGAGGCCCATAGATCTACAGTAATAGGAAATAATTAGATGAGTGACCACCACAAGAATTCATGAAGAAAATAATTTTAGTGCATTTGGAGCTTCAATTCAAATAGACAAATTTCACCAACACAAACTGTGCCTCAAAACAATCTACTTTCAATTTTCTTCGAGAAATTAGAAACATGCAATCGCAATTGCATAATCGCTTTTGTCATTTTAGTGTGACTTCCCCTAGCATTCATTGATTTTCACTAAAATGCAATAACTTGATCAACAATTCTACAGCATAAGTCTAGCATCAACTATCCTTTCAAGTTTTCTGTGAGGGGAATAAGTCTCTGATGTTGACAATTGATAAATTGGGATATTTGAACACCTTAAGGTTATGTGATAAAAAATAGTTATGTTTGTTATGTGATTTGATTAAGCAACATTAAAGGAAGCACATGAACCAATATACAAGTCATAGATGCATATGAGACTTGAATTTTTATGGAAAACCCTTATGGGAAAAAGCCCACAAACAAAAGCACATTCATAATTGTTTTATTCCCAAAATTACATCCAATACAATAGGTCTCTTTTACACAATTGCAATCCATAGACCGACAATATTTAACCTCCAAACAAGATTTCACACCATCAAAATTCAACCACATACAATAGTGTCCAACCTTGACCCATATGTACTAATAGATGGTCATAGAACCATCTAACAAGGATTTCCAATCTTCTGTCTAATTGCCTCATGTAATACCATGGGCATACAACCATCTCATGGTCATTTCATCATGTCAGCATGCTGCAAATTACATAGAACATGAACTCTTAACATTATAAACACTACATGATAAGTCATTGCTACTCTTGGTCAAATGTTGTTGACCAGCTTTACCAAAATTGTGTACATGCCTTATCTCTAGTTTGCAATAGTAAAAACAAACTTTTGATGAACTATAGTTGCTTGTGGTAACTCTAGGCATCTCCTTGGACATTACCATGCTCTTGGTTATCACTGCATGTACCCCAATAGCCCTGCAAATGCACTTGCACCTTCATACACACTTATAGTGACATACCTACAATCATGCAGTTATGAGTTACCAAATGAATTGTAGTTGGCAACATAGAAACACTGAACTTACACAAGTCTCCATGCTAAACTCCAACAACTAAAAATCACTATAGCTTGCTTACAATTCTATCAAACAATTGTCAAATGAACTTAAAACAAAGCCAAACCTCCTGTAGAAGAAACATTACCAAGAATTATCTGTAGGCAAACAGTACACCAAAGCTCCAACATTATCCCACTCGATATTTACTATAGAAGAACTTATAGTACCCCAAGAAGTTACCTCGTGTGGGAGACTAGGATACTAGGATAAACACATACCATCCCTACAACACAAATCTTATCAACGATTACAAGTTTTGTCAAAGAATCAGCAGTATTTACTTGAGTGCTAATGTTTTCCATGTGCTCTTCTTGTCTTAGTCATTTCTCTAACAAAATGATATTACACATCTACATGTTTAGTTTGAGCATGATAAACAAGATTCTTAGCTAGACAAATTACACTTTGTAAATCACAATTCAATATTTTGTGATTCTTAAAACGAATATTATTATCTAATCTTTGTAATCACACTGCTTTTTAACAAGCATGTGGTGCTTCCATACATAGATAAAAATATTGTTATCGGCAACTTATCGTCAAGGGCCAAAAACAAAATCGACAACTTATCGGCAAAAAAATCAGCAACTTGAAATTGCTTAAATTTAATTAGAAATGCATTTTTTTGCAAAATTCAATGAGGAGATGCATATAATGAGTCAGTAAATTAGTAAACAAAACAAATAAGCTAAGTCTAGATATATTTAAATGCAAATAGGGTACAAAATGACATCCTCATGTGGAATGTTGATGGCTGGTAGCCATAGCTTGATACTTTCAACTCTGAAGCAAACTAAAAATAGAAAATTGCAAGTACAACATCAAAATAGTCTACAACTTCCTCTTCCCCTTCCCAAAAACTCTAGTAAAAACTACAGAGAGGTAGTGGGTCTAGTCCTAGGAGTCCGTTGTGGCTACGCCTCCTCCCTCTGGACAACTGGCTGTGAGTCGACCTCCATCCTGGATGTAGGTGGTGCTAGCACTGGCAATGACTCCTCATCCTCCTGAATGTCATCTAATGTCACTGCGAATCCACCCTCCTCCATAGCCTGCCTCTCCAAATTGTAGATTTCATCCTTTGTAAACAATGGAGGTTGCTCCTGTGATGTCGAATCACAGTAAGGATCTATGTCATCCAAATCAAGTGGACTAGTTGGTTTTTCCTCTACCTTTCTTGTGCGCAACCGAAGGTTATATTGGACAAAGACAAGGTCATTGAGCTGTTTCTATGCTAACTTGTTCCTCTTCTTCGTGTGGATGGCCTTGAACAAGCTCCAATTGCACTCACAACTAGATGTACTACAAGGCTGGTATAAGATTCAGAGGGCAAGTCTTTGAAAATTTGTGGCATTTCCACCCCAAATAGAAGTACAACATCAAAATAGTCTACAACTTCCTCTTGCTCTTCCCAACAACTCTAGTAAAAACTACGAGAGAGGTAGTGGGTCTAGTCCTAGGAGTCCGTTGTGGCTGTGCCTCCTCCCTCTGCACAATTGGCTGTGAGTTGACCTCCATCCTGTATGTAGATGGTGCTGGCACTGGCAATGACTTCTCATCATCCTCAACCTCCTCATCCTCTGCATCCTCCTAAATCTCATCCAATCCCACTACGAATCCACCCTCTTCAATAGCCCGCCTCTCCAAATCGTAGATTTCATCCTCTTTAATTAATGGAGGCTGGTCCTGTGATGTCCAATCATAGTAAGGATCTATGTCATCCAAATCAAGTGGACCAGCTGTTGTTTCCTCTACCTTTTTTGTGCGCAACTGAAGGTTATATTGCACAAAGACAAGGTCATTGAGACATTTTTGTTCTAACTTGTTCCTCTTCTTCGTGTGGATGGCCTTGAACAAGCTCCATTTGCACTCACAACTATATGAACTACAAGGTTGGCATAAGATTCAGAGGGCAAGTCTTTGCAAATTTGGGGCATTTCCATCCCAATTTCGCCACCAAGCATCTGCAAAATAAAATATTGAAGAGTTAGAAAGCAAGGTGAAAACATATTTTAGTTTTTGTCTACTTATCTTGCATGTGAAAGACTCCAAAAATCCAAATATTGTACCTTGGGTTTGAGTGTTTCTTCCTCTCTTAGCCATGTCTGAAGAGAATAGCTTGCCCCTTGCATTCTGATACATGTCCAATTCGGAACAAATGAGGTCTCTCAGCTCAAACTCGGGTATGATCCTCTGCATGCATTCAGTGAGGCCCTCCATGACCTCTCCATTGGGATCCGAATAGGATGGAGAGAAGCAAAAACGAGGGTTGAGGAAGTACCCCGCTGCATGCATGGGTTGGTGGAGCTGATTGTTCCACCTATCAATAATTTCCCATATGGGGTCAAATTTGAGGCTGTCCCTTGTAGTAACTTTTGATAGTGGCCCTATCCATGGCCTCATAAAGATACCCCATTGGGGTTTGATCCCCATCTACCAAGCAGAGAACTCTAACCAAGGGCTTCGACACTTACAATTGAAACGTAGAAAAAGATTATCATTAATCATTAGAGTTACAAATTAATAATAAAAGACTTGAATACAAAAATAAATTAAATTTTCAACTTTTGAAGTTTTCAAGTTACCTTCACAATTTTTGTAGCTCTTTGTGCAAATTGGTTGTCGAAGACAATGTATGCAACACTTTCTCGATCAGGCTTCTTTGAATAACTTGAGTCTAGCCATGCTTGACTCACAAACATTTGCTCCAAAGCCGTCAAAGAAGCAAGAATACTTTGCAACGTTAAGAAAATCGTTGGAAACCTTGTGACTCCCACTCTTACTAACTCCTTGCCTTGTGTGTGTTCTCTCATCAAGCGAAGAACCCAAGGGTGAGATTATAGATGTATTTTGTGATCTTTCTTGCATTCTCTACAACTAGTCTCACCCAATCTAGCTTTCCTATGTCCCCCAAAAGAAGGTCAAGGACACGCACTGCACAAGGAGTCCAAAAAAGTGTACTACATTTTCTTGGAGGATCTTACCCGCTGCCACACATGCGGCTGCATTATCGGTTATGATTTGCACCACATTATCAATTCCCACCTCCATTACAACTTGCTCTAACATTAGAGCCAAAGTTTCTGCATTCTTTCCCTTGTTGGAGGCATCCATGGATTTCAAAAACACCACATCATCCTTGCAAGAAACCAAAAAATTAATGATGGTGTGGTTTTCGCCATCTGTCCATCCATATGAAAGAATGGTGCAGCCACATTGTTTCCATTGTATTTTTTGCCCTTCTACCACTTCTTTGGCCCTAGAAACTGCATCTGTGAGCAACCTACAAGTACAAAGTAAAATTAATGTTTTAAGTACACAATTTTGATTAAAAAAATAACTTGCATTCAACAAAATAAGTAATTACTATAAAATTTAAAAAAAAAACATAACTTTCTTCTACACTCTAAAAATTAAAAGTCAACATAAGCTATCAAGATTCAAAACTAGAAGTTAAAAGTTAAAAGTAAAACATTTAATAATTGAAACAAGTGATCTAACCTCCCACTCAAGTTTGCATGAGAAGGCGCCTTGTAGTCTTTTCCTGCCACAGTAATTCCGGTAAAAAAATTCAGCCAGTTTGGACTTTCTACAACATTAAAGGGGATGTTGTTGAAGTACTAGAAATCGACACAAGCAATGTCTACTTGCTGATGCACATCGCTTTCCACCCACTACCCTCCACTGATGGCCATGCTCCAGGTGTATTTTTGTGCACAAAAAAAATCTATCTATAGAAGACGACTTTGACACTGACGGTGGAACTCTACTAGAAGAAGCAAAAGTGGTGGTCGAGGGGATACTGGATTTGCGGATACATGGACCACGAAGAGAGCCCACTATGCCTTGAAGTGTTGCTTCTTCTTCAAGGTTGACTGTGATACCTTGAGATTCAGAAATGGCTCCCCTCATGGCTAGTTTTTCCCTTTCCCTTTGCAATTTTTTCCCTTCTTGGGCAGCGGGCAAGACATTCATTTCTCATTTTATTTCTTCTATGGCTGCCTCACAAACCCTCGTGTCATGCTTCGTGATGCCTGCAAGGTGGTATTTCAAGCGGTATATGCCTCCACTAATTACTTTTTCACACTTTATGCAAATTACGTTATTAATTTTGAGTCCTTAAAAGGCATACTTCCAATTCTTATCTCTAGCCCCTTTAAGACGGGTGCCTACATTTCGAGATGGACATGTGTCTACTGAGGCACTGGCAGACCCTACAACTGACCCAGTTGTGGATGAATCTCTATTTGGCATTTTAATCAAATTTCCACCTACACGTAAAATTGAAACCACAAATTAATATATATTATATTATATTTTAATAAAAAAATTTAGCAAACAAACTAAATTAGTTTAAATAATTTTAAACATAGTTGAAACTTTAAAAAAAAAGTGTTAGGGTTTGAAATTTTTAAGAAAATATGAGATTCTCGAGAAAACTATGAAAAAATCTAAAACAATTGTTAAAAATTGGTGTTAATTTTTGTTCATTACGCTCTAAAACAATTTAGAGTACTTATGAAATGCTGTTTATAGAGTTTCTATAAACCTAGATGCAACAAAAAGAAGATAAAATGATTTAAAGAAAAAAGAAAAAGAAATTTTAAAACTTACTTGTGAATTTGATTTTGCTTCAAAAACCTATTCAAATCCACTAAAAATCGCTCTAGATCCCTGGAAATCACCTTTCAAAACCTTGGAAGCTTTTTTTTTGCCCAAACAGCAACATACAACTCACAAAATGAATAATGGCCTTTTATTTTGCTGTCAATCCCTATTAGGCGACTGCGGCCGATAAATAAAAGGCTTATCGCCAATTTATCGGCAATAAGTTGCCAACTTATCAGTGATAAAATTCGGCGCTAAAATGTAGAGTTTATCGCCACACTGATTTTATCACAATAAGTGCATCTATGCTTCTATATACAACGGATTAGTTATGGACAATGCAATTGTACGCTACCTTTTACTGATCCAATTAACTGTCATGCTAAATAAACACGTAACCACTTGTTGATCTGTAGTTATCTATATCTCCAGCCTAATCAAACTCAACAAACCCTATATGTTCAACACTTTTCCCACATCATCAGTAATTTTCAGTAGCATGATAACACAATCAATAATCCAAAGTTCCATCCAAACAGTTGAACTCTCTCTTAACCCATGCCCAATGTTGCTTGCCAGGATTTTACATGAACCTAAATAGAACTCCCACTACTTGGGCAATGTCTGACCTTGTACAAATCTAGCTACCATGAATAAGGCTACTTACCACAGTTGCATATGGAACCTTTGATGTGTCCTCCACAACCTCTACAAACTTAGGACATTGTTTCAAACTCAATTTAGTGCCTACAAGTAAAGGGATACTTAAAAGATTAACCACAGCTTCTTGTTAGCCTTGTCTCTATGAATTTCCATAACAAGCATCTGGCTGATACAAATAGCACGTAAATCTTTCATTTGAAACCTTTTGGACATTCAAGCCTTGAGTTCCCTAATCAATGCTTATTGTTTCCACTGATTCATAGCATTAACATATAAAGCAATGATTAACACTTGATCACCTTCCTGTTTGTAATACCCATAATGGTCAGATTGACTCCTTGCAAAACCTATTTCTAACGCACATGAATCAAAGTTTTGATACTGCATATCGGGTGGCTACCTCAATGGGTTCAACCCATATACAAACCTTTTCAATGAACAAACCAGATACCTTTTGCCACTTATTCTGAATTCTTAAGGTTAAGCAATAGATATTTCCTCTGAATCTCCATGCAAAAATGTTGCCTTGACATTATTCTGCCACACTAAAAATCAAAAGTTGTAGCTATAGACAACATCCTAGCAGAATTCAACTTAACTACAAGTGAATATTTTGCCAAAGAATATTCCCTCTACTTGGGAATATCTCTTTGCCACCAAGCACACTTAGTACCTCTCTAATGTTCCATCTGCTATGAACTTCTTGAACACCCATTTGCAGCCAATGGGTTTCTTACCTTTAAGCAGATCAACCAAGTCCCAAGTCTTATTCTGCTGCAATGTCTCTATGTTTTCTTTCATGGCATTTCTTGAAAACTTGTTCTCTTTAAAAGATCTTTAGAAGAGAGATCTCCTACAAACCTTGGTTCATTATCAATACAATTTAGAGCAAAAACACAACATTAAGTCAAGTGAACTATACCTTTTAGGTAACTTCCATTGCCATATAGGTCTTCTCATAGTTGTTATTGGTGGAAAACTTCCAATTGCATTTGCACCTTATTCTATTTCAAAGTTTGCATCAGATGTGTTTACTTCCACTCCATCAACATAGTCATGTCCACTTAAATGTTCATCACTCGATACATCATGTTGCTCTATTTTGTGCAAAATTCATCTAGCTGCTCTTGTATTCATTTGACTGTTTTTTCTCCTTCCTAGGAAAAACACTTTGTTCCTAAAATATAACATCTCGAGTGAAGAACCTTCTGGGTTGCCAAATAGAAAGGTTGTAGCCTTTTACATTCTCACCATATCCAAGTAAAATTACTGAAGATGTTTGTGTGCTAAGTGGGCCTCTTCATTCTGTGGGGCTGGGAATGGGAGGACCACCATTTGCGCAAAAGCATGATGAGGAGAGGATTGCAATTCCTCACTAAATTCCTTGGAATTGAAGATGGTTTGAATGAGCCCTATGGGCATAATTTAGATGAGGGCATCACTTGGGTCTACCAATATAAATATGAGGAGAAAATAGATGGCCTGGGCAGTCCAGATTCCTCGGATAATGAAGATGAAGAGGATGATATGAAGGTGGAGGATGAGGCAGGGGACGAGGATGAGGATGAAGATGGAATAGACGTGGTGGACGATGCTGATGAGGAGGAGGAGGAGGCTCCAGCGGAGGACTCTGTTGATGAAAGGAGCAAGGAAGAGAGTGCTTCTCCTATGTTGTCTGGGAGCCCAAAATCAAATTCGGCTGAAAGCACTAAGAATGATTCAACTTTGGTATCAGATTGATACTGTTGGATAAAAGTTTTTTGGGCCTCTATTATGTTTACAATGCTACTATCTCTTTTGTTTTCTTTGGATTATGCTCTGCACATAACCTGTTTTATCGTTTGAGCCTCTGGTGCTCCTCGCGGTTCACAATCCTTTTGGGTGGATTGGGCTATGAACCTGTTTTTGTTACTCTGTCATGTTTTCTGAACTTTCATATTTAATACTATCTGGGTTTCGGCCCCTTAATGATAAAAAAAAAGAAAAAAAAAGTGGGTCCCTTTGCCTTGAAATCATTAACAACATATATAAAGAAAAATGCCATCAGTTAAATGACTATTTTATAGAGGCCACCTTTAGATAGCTTAATGCACCCACGATTCAAATTCCACAAAAATAAAAAAATCTAATTAATGTACTTTCTTATTTGTATACTTTTAACCTGCATTGTGATCATGGACTCAATTATCGTGTGCCTTAATCACATGACACGTCCACAGCTACAGACCTTAGCACCGTTGAACCTTGAAATGGCCAATGTTAGAAAACCAAATGATGGGGTGAAAAGCTTTTGCCTTGACACTAAAGTACCTCTGCACTTCATCTTTCAAATGAGGGGAGAACATCAGTATAAAGGTTTCCCAGTAAGCTCAAAATTTACTGAAATTTCTCAATAAGCTAAATATCTGTTCATGTTCAGCTATTGCCTTGTACACAATAATTTCATTAAGCAAGATTTGAAATGGTTTGAAAGACATGCTAGACAAGAAATCCTTGTTTCTAAAATGTATTGTCTGAAATTTTCTACCAACAAATTAAAGAAGATGAAAGTTCTTAATGTCAAATTTATAATAACAAAATGTCAATTTTTCATTGGACTGTGGTCTAGTGATGGTTTATAGAACAAGCTTCAGTTCAAATCGTGGTGGGCAGTCTCTTCTGTTAATACTTCTTTGAATAGCAAGTGGAAGCTCCAACAGCATTAGTGGCCTAGATCCTTGCGGGTGAATGGTATCGGAATATCAAACAAGCTGAAGCTTTGATGATCAAGATTGAAACAATTATACATTTAAAGACATCTGATAATCTGTTTAACAAGGTACCACAATAAAATGACCTTATATAATATAGTTCATCTTCTGATTCCTCATATGGATTGTGTCGTGATCTCTCTAAATCAGTGGCTAAGAATGTAATAAAGTTTGCCGTTTTCTTTCCAACCCAGATAGGGGAGGGAATGCAATATGTAAGCTGAGTAATTGTGTTCATGGAGAACATATTTGGACTTTATAGACTAGCATTTACTCAGACTAAACTTCTGTGTTATGTTCGTATCATGCAATTATTTTCCTTGCTGTAATTTGTTAATTTATTCATGTTTTGCAGGCAGAGCGCATACTTGATCTGCAGCGGAGGCTGAGTTTAGCTGTGAACACAGGGACAACCCTCAATTTAGAAAGAATGCCGAGCATTGCAGATGAAGAAACACCAGTCAGTACTAGATCACCCACAGATCAGGTTTGTACTTGGTCTTATATTATGTTATGATTAAATTAGATAGTAATGTGATATATTTTTATCTTCAATACAAATTTCTTGTCTGTATTGTATTCCTTTCCCGTGCTGGCCATTGCTTAGCCTGTCATATCCTCTTTTTCTTCTATTTTGAAGATCGTGAATTCTGAATCGTCAGTTTTCTTTATTGTTTAGATACGAGCACAGCTTGATGATGCTGTGGCTGGGGAATGTCCATTTTGTGGAGAGTTGATGATAAAGGAGATCTCCTTGCCCTTTATTATGGCCGAGGAAACAGAACATGTAATGTCATGGGACATAAAAGGTGGTACATTTTCACGAGAATATGGTTTAATATAGAGAGCTCTCTGGGAGAATGGTTCAAAGTCTGGTCTTTGAAAGCTACAATCAGCTTTCAATCAGATTGGTTTAGCAGAAACAATTTGTAAAAAGATATATGATTTATTTGGATAAATTTATGGTTTACAATCCAAGTTTGAGTTTGGCAATGGTCTAGTATACACAACTGTTGGACTATGCAGCTACATTTCAATCAGCTGAAGATGTAAAGACCGAGTTAACATGGATCTACCTGGAGATAGTGAGGGATTTGCTATTTCCTTGAGATGTTCCTGTTTCATCTGAGCAGTGAATTTTTGGTCTTTTTATGCAGTACTGGGGATTTGAATTGAGAACAATCTATGCTTTGTTCGTCACCATTTGGATATGATTGGGTTGCCATTGGGCCATCTTGCATTTTCTACTGTTACGCAATTTTGCAACTGAACCAATTTTTCACCTTTCACAAGCATTGAGATAGTAAAGCCATTCAAAACTTTTAAGGTTATCTATTAGTGTTTTCCATATTTAAACTAAGCAATCATAAAGGTTAATGTCAAGATCACAAGCAACCAATAACGTAAAACTTGCAATTGAATAACACAGGAGTTGTTGTTGAGTAGTTTAAACTTATGATCATCTTAGCGACATCTCGATCCATCTGGTTTCTCCAAGTAAGTTTAGTTTATTTCTCATAGATTAAACCAGAGTAATTGTGGAAATTTTAATACAAGATTTGTTTGTACAAGACTATTAGTTACTTTTTAATCTTGAATCAATTCAAATTTAAGATTCTTTATATGATACCCTAAACGCTATTTCACTTATTTAATTTCTTTTTTGAATGAGATGAGTAGCTTTGAATGCTCTGTGCATTTATAGCTGTATAAGCCTAAATTTAAACAAGAATAATGACTCAACTTTGAAATTTCAATTGAGACGAATGATTTGGTTTTGGAGCTGTGCTAGGTTTTAGGCTTGTTTTATATGATCATATTCATGTCATTTTCTTGTTATTGTCACCTCTGTCTCAAGTTATATTTTAGTGCAAGTCTTGTGCAGTGGATATTTTAAATTTTCATCTATCTATAGAATTTTTTTCTTTATTTAAATGCTTGTTAGTCATAATAGTTGGTAGCCATAATAGTCTAGTGCAAGGTTTGCTAGTTGTGAAGTGTAAGAAAATGACACCAAAACATCTTCACAAGCTCATACTAAAAGACATCCATGAGGTACCTCTCATGTTCTAGATGTTGTTTTCCCTATTGGTAATCTTGACAATGCATGTAAATGGCTCTAAAATTCTACTCTTGTTTGTAAAATTCCCTTCAAAAGCATTCTAAAGAGTTGGGTCAACTTTACTTGGATCCCATGTGGTGTTTGTGTGAAAAACATCTAAAACCTTAAAAGGGGTTCCTTTTTTGTTTTGCTGATATTGAATTTGCTAAATTTATGTTTGAGTATGACTCTTGGTTCATTGACACCTTTTTCATACTTTTTCCTTGTTGGACTCAAGACTTTGTTCTTTCTAAAGAGCATGTCCTCAACTTCCTATCTAGGTTAGTTCCTTGTGTGCGTGTGAAATTGTGCCAGATACTTGCAGCTGCAAACACACACTTCAATGAACCATTACGAGGTTATCTTATTAGAAAATGACAAAATCAAAAGACTGAAATGCTCAAGGCTAACCGACATCGGCTCATTGTCTTCTAGTAGGCAGGTGTTTGAATCTTGCTCTCAGGTCATTGCAAGAAACAGTGACTATACCATATCCTAAACGAAGGATTTTAAAGAAAGCTAAATGATGAAATTAGAATGAATATGTAAATGCAAGATTGATCCCAAGCTAATTAGATTGATTTTATGACACCAATTTGAAATGTTTTTGTTCTTTTTAAAGCACCAAATTGAATGTACTCTAGATTATGGTTTGCATGATTGAAAGTAAACTAACAATTATTCTAAAAAAGCTATGAAATGCTAAAATGCTTGAAATATTAAGAAATGAAAATTGCATAATAACAATAGTTAAAACTGAGATCCTTTGTGAAGGAAATGAAAATCTCTCCCAAAATCAACGGTCGAGATTAGAGGAAATGAATGGCTTAGATTTGATTTGAGGAAGCACTATCCATGTGCAAACAATTTGATTGGTCGAAAGATTCAATCTTTTTGGAAACTTCCAAATTGATTTTCAGTTAACAACTTTGTTTCCAAAATGCGAAAAGATAAGATTAAATCAACTGAATAAAATAGATTTATTTCCAATTGAGAAAATATAAGATTAAATCAATTGAATAAAACAGATATATTTTCAATTGAGAAAATATAAGATTAAATCAATTGAATAAAATAGATTTATTTCCAAAAATCAGTTGATGCCATCATATGCATTTTTAAAGATTTAATTGATTTAAATGCATATTTTAATTCAAAAAAATAGTTGATGACATCATATGCATTTTTAAAGATATAATTGATTTTAAATGCATATTTTGTTTTAATTAATTAATTAAATTCCTTTTTGAATTTTATTGACAATTTAGTAATTTTATTTAATTAATATATTAGAATATTAATTAAATAATTAACATAAGGTTTATTTGCCAATATATTGTATTTTAAGAATTAATTAATTAATCAAGTACGATGATTAATTAGGACCTAGGATTCAAGTTAGATTAGCTTGAAATTGATGAATTGCCTGTTTGGTTTAGGACTTAGAATTATCAAGATTACGGTTTCTTGATATGAGACTGAGATTAGGGGTCTAGGGTTTAGGTGACCACTTTTAGGTCATTACATTTGCCCCTCTTTGAATTGATGTGCGATCAACGCATTGATTCAAAGACCTGTTAGCGAGAAGACCCAGAACAGTTTGATTTGAAGCGATGAAACCATTCTTTTAAAATAGATTGACTTATAGCTTGATTGGACAAAGATCGATTAAAAGATATAACAAAATACTCAGTTTGATTTGAAGCAATGAAACTGAACATCTGTCAAGAACTCTTAAACCTTTTGATTGGTTTGAACGAATAACCAGTTTGATTTGAAGTGATGAAATTGATTATCGTTAAGAGATTTGATTAGCAAGCAAATTGACTTGATTTGAAGCGATGACGCCAATTTGATCAATGTATTTGGTCTCAATAATGAATAGCTCGTATAAGACCGTTCTTGTCTGGTTTCGAGTGTGTTCACCACTCTATACTACCATTGATTAGGTTGCCTTTGATTTTAAGATGATCTCAACTTGATTGATGTGATGAAGATGAGATGCCCCAAGCGATGGGGTTTTGATTGAGGATGTGATCACTGGAATGTTGATGTCCATATCCTGCCCCCTCGGGAGCGAAATCGAAATATGGCTAGGTGCCCCAGTGATGAGAAGCAATTCGATTGATAACATGATGCAAGAAGATGATCTAATTAGAAAGAGGTCCAAGCGGTTAGGACAAAAGATGTACTTGATGGGAGGTCATGTTGACTAAGACTGACCAAAAGTAGGATACATGGATTGAATGGAAGAAAAGCACGAGAGATTTCCATTGGTTGTGCAAGCGGTCGACTGTAGTTGACTGAAAAAGTCAAATGTCAGATTTTGATTTCGATCCTGAAAATGGAATCAGGACAGTCAATTTAGCGAGGGGTGTCATCTTCCTGTCAATCAACACATAACTGACCACTTGTCAAAAGGAAGATTGATCGATAAGAACCTCAGATCCTTCACATTGTAGATAGATATTGATATTATGTAGATTTCAACACCATGCAGATGCAAGACTAACATGGATGCAACCTAAGGTGTAGTCACTGAACCTTTAGCAGTGAAAATTTTCATCATCGAGCGTTTTTGGAACAACAAAGTTGATACAATCCTTACTGGTGCCACTGCAACCATAAGAATATGAATGACTTTCATCGGATAAGATATGAGAAACTAACGTAAGCATCGGGGCACAAAAGCCTAGATGACCTAAACGTTGTCTCTAGTTGATATCGCAAGAGTTCACTAGTATCGAGGCATTCAAAGCCAAGATAACCATGAGTGTGATCTTGCGTAAACAAACAGAGCAATAATAGTCAAAGAGATGGTTCCGACCTCACCTTGGCATACAAATAAACATGATCGAGGGATGTGACGCTTTTCCACCTTAATGCAGGAGCTCTTACCACATATACCTTGTTTATTTGACGTTGTTGGATCATCGGGACCACACCAACAAGCAGTAGACAAAGAAAATATTGATGAAAAATCAATTAAAATAGACAACATACAAATAGAAGTTCAACATACTTCAACCAATTTCAAAGTTTTTGGATGTGTACATGTATGAGGTGTTGAGAAACATCGTCGTGCTTGTGAGTGTGATGTGTTTGATTGCTATCGATCTGTTGTTTACATTTGCGGTATCTAATGTGTGTTGAGAAACACAAATGCGTCCAAAGATAGTGTTAAGAAACACTTTTGATTAGGGTGTTGAGAAACACCTGTTTGCGTTAGTAGCAAGTTGTCCTTCAGAAATGACAAGATTACTGACTCTGGTGTAATCCAAAGATGTGAGCTGGTGTGGGGATCCATGCCCCATGGTAACAAACTTGATTGTGATGACTGACTTGACTCATACTGCGAGGACAAAGCTGATTCGATTTCCCCCAGACTATGACTTTAGATCGGTTTCAAGCCAGGCAGGTTCTCAGAAGAACCAAAGTGTCACGAAAGTGACTGAAAGATATGTACAAACTGAAGCAAATGATTGTCGAGACTAAGCATTGATAGATGGAGCACTGAGTACAAGAGGTGCCTGTTTACCAGGTTTTCACCTACTTGGTAGAGATGCTATTTTTGCTACCATGGCGCCTGTTTTTCACCAAGGCACTTTTTCTTCTTTTTCAATTTTTTTGTATTTTTCCATTTTTTTATTTTTTTATTTTTATGATTTTTTTGATTGATGCATCAAGACGCCTATTGCTAGGTTTTCACCAAGATGATCATTTTTTAAAGACTTTTTCCAATTTTTAGTCTTTTTTCAGGATCATAAGTATGTACATGGTGTTGATCACTGAGGATGCCTTAGGTGTAGAACTTCTTCAGATGGAGAGTGTTGATGGGCTCCATGAGATGTCCATGAGGTGTTCTTCTGCAGGTGTGGAGAGTGGATAGGCTCCGAAGCTGAATCCTGCAGTAATGATATAAGGACCCAGCCAGTTGGGTTCAAATTTCCCCTTTTGTTCTCTATGTGACTGATTACGGGAGTTTTCTCTTAACAATAGGTCTCCCACCTGAAGCTCTCTTGGTTTGACCTTTTTATTATAACCTCTAGACATTCTTTTCTGGTAAGCTCTAAGGTGATTGAACGCCACTTGCCGATGTTCATCTAGCAGTTCTAGTTCTTGCAGCCTTGAGACTCTGTGATCTTCATCTGTGATAAGCCTTCGTAGAGAAACCTTCAGAGATGGGAGTTCTACTTCTATGGGTACTACTACTTCTTCTCCATAGACAAGAGCAAAGGGGGTTGGTGTTCTGATACTCGTTCTATATGCCCATAGTGCGAGATTGATCTACAGATGCCAATCCCGTCTAGTTTTGTTCACAGTACGATGCAAGATTTTTAGCAAATTTTTATTGGAGGCCTCGGCCTATCCATTACCCTGCGGATAATAAATGGAAGAGCAGTGTTGTTTGATCTTGAACTTCTCACAAAGTTCTTCGATATTGGTATTTTTGAACTGCCCTCCATTGTTAGTTACAATGGCTGAAGGAATGCCATATCTACAGATAATATGATTCAGAATAAATAGGGCCACTTGCTGGCCTGTAGCTTTGATTAGTAGGACTGCCTCTACCCAGTTCGTGAAATACTCAGTGGTGGTGATGATGAATTTGTGCCCGTTAGAAGATGGGTGTATTTGACCAATGAGGTCGAATGCCCACTGTTGGAAAGGCCAGTGTGTGATAAAGGGAATCAATTCCCTTGCTGGAGCATGTATAAGATTACCATGCAATTGGCATTTCTTACATGTCTTTGCATATCTAACTGCCTCTTTTTCCATATCTGGCTAGTAGTACCCTGCTCTTAGCAATATTCGGGCCAGAGTCAGACCATTAGAGTGAGAACCACAAATACCATCGTGGACCTCATCTAATGCACATTTGGACCCCTCTTTTTATAGACACCTAAGAAAAGTACCATCTAGTCCTCGTCTATAAAGTTCCTTAGCTATGAGAACATACGGTGAGGCATTTCAGATAAGGTGTCGGTGTTCATTGCGGGCAAGCGCATCAGGAATGACCTGATGGTGAAGGTAGGCGTAGACATGTTTATATCAGGAAGATTCATATCCTATGGTAGAATGGACCATGTGGGAGTTTGGGGATTTGTAGGCAGGGAAATGAAGTTCTTCCACCAGGAACTCATAGCGGAAATCTTCCTCTTGCAGTTGTGAGGACGCTAATGTAGCCATGGCATTGGCTGCTCTGTTCTATGTCCCCGGGACCTGCTGGAATGTGATGTATGTAAAGTATTTCTTAAAGTCATCAACCATTCTCTTATAAGGCATGAGTTTATCATCCTTAGTCTGATAGATGTCGTTGTTTTGGTTGATGGCAAGCTGGGAGTCCCCACAGATATGTAGCTCTGATATGTTCCATTCAATTGCCACTTTGATTCCATTAACCAAGGTTTCATATTTGGCAATGTTATTTGTACAAGGGAGCAATAGCTTGTACACCTTTGGTATGGAATAGCTTTGAGGTGTTATAAACAAGACATCTGCACCTGATCCCAGTTGTGTAAAAGATCCATCGAAGAACATTTTCCATGACCTGTGTGTTATGTGCAAAATGGAACCATCTGGAAATTCAACATTGATTGGGAGATTATCTTGTAATGGAGCGTCATCCAATTGATCTGCAATGGCTTGTCCCTTAATTTCTTTATGCTCAATGTATTCAATGTCAAACTCACTGAGGAGCATGACCCATTTAGCTAGTCTTCCAGTCAAAGTTGCTTTACTCAAAAGATATTTCAGTGGATCGATCTTTGCAACCAATTTTGCAGAATGTGCTAACATATAATGTCTCAGTTTCTGAGATGCAAATACAACTGCAAGACAAGCTTTCTCTATCATGGAATAGTTCACCTCATAAGAGACCTGTTGTCAATCAGGATTGCGCCAATAGCTTGATATGGAATCTAGCTATCCTGTTGAAACATGGAAACGTTCTCATTGATGGGGTTGAGAACGAATCTCTGGATTCTAGGCCGGTTCCTCTTAGGTTTGGAATATCACTTGCACAAAAATGCTGTATATAAGGAAAAGGGGAAAGAAATGACCTAATAAACCCTAAAACTAAAAAGGTGATACACCAAATCTGACTTGTAACTTGAATCAATTCAGCACAGATTT
>MU224737.1:1104744-1150410 GCA_018584345.1 Thuja plicata | reverse complement strand
AATAAGTGGTGTTCCAGTCATAAAACTCATTTCCTTTTCCTGAATTTCCCTGTTCCATTCCATTATGAAATAAAATAAAACTTTGTAACCCTTGAAACTTTAACATGTTGGCTGGAAGGTGTCATGATGTAAGTCATGTCCCTTCAACAGGCTGCATACTGTAACTCCATGATTTGGCTGAAAGGTCCCATGCCTGTATTGTATGCATGCCCCCTCGACAGCCTCCTCTTGTCCACCAATCTTCATGTCTTCGCCTCTACGTAACTTCGGTCAGAAATTTTCGTGCGCGTAGTGTATGCACGTCCTTTCAACGACCTACTTAGTATTCGTACCTATCTACACATGAAACAAACAAATGTTAGGAAATAAAGTGTTTTCTGTGATATGATCCTTCCTTCTTGCAACTTTATGGCTTGTTTTTCTGATTTACACTTCTGTGAATGTGATCAAGCAGGAAATTAGACAGCTTAATCATTCTCCATTGCTCAGTTCATATGAACTGACCCCATCTTATTTCTCCTCTTTTGCAGGATGTACAAGATGACATGAAACACTTTGAAATGTGGAAACAAGGATGCGGTAAAGTTCAACCTTCAGCAAACAACCAGGCCATGGGACTTAACTTGTCTCTTTTCCTCCTTATTCGCATTTCTAGAAATGTAACTGTTCTTTATTTTTGCATTTGATCTTCTCAATTCAAATGATAAAATTGAAAATGCATGCTTGCATTAAAACTGACAACGACGGGGTGTGTGGTTTATCATTTTATACATTTGAAATGTACTTCTCTTATTTGTTTTTATAGCAACCACTGCTTGTGTGGCAGAACTGAATTGTACTTTCATTTTCTGAAATGCAAACAATTATTTTCTTTTACTGTTGAGCTCAAAATATGAATAGTGCTTTGTTCAAAAAATCTGAAATAAGTATACCTTAATTTGATGTTCTGATGTTTTCAATTGTATTGTTGAACATGTACTTTTTTTCTTTGAATCCTTTACCATTCTGCAATTTTAAAACAGAAACTCTAAAATTCAAACTTGAACAGAAAACACTTGTCAGTTTATCGATTTAGTGTGAACTAAAATGATAACAAGACCAATGTTCTACTAATGTAGTATATGGCTCGCTCTTTCTTGTTGTCATCCTCTTGTGCCAGAAGTGCCCCCAGTGATGTTGTCGTGGAAGATATATATAAGATTAATTGTTTTCCTAGTGCAGGAGGCATCAATACCGATGGATTAGCCAGGTATGCTTTGATTTGATCAAAGTTTTTTTTGCATTCTTCATCCCATTCATATGTGACTCCCTTACGCAGAGTTTTCGTGAATAGTTGGGATTTGTTTGCTAATTGTAAGATAAATCTTCTAATGGACTGAATTCTTCCTTGAAGTGTCCTCATCTGACTAATGTTTTTAGGTGGCAGCATCTCAAGGATTTCTTGCACCTTTGGAGGATCTACTTCAATCCCTTTTGCTGAAACAATGTAACCTAACAACTTTCCAGAGGTCACACCAAATGCACACTTTTTTGGGTTTAGTCGAAGCTTGAACTGCTCCATTCTATCAAGGATTTTACCCAAGTCTTGTAGGTGTGTTGATCTTTCCATAGTTTTAACCAGTGTGTCATCCACATAATCTTCCATGTTTTTGTGCATCATGTCGTGAAAGATTGTGGTGACAGCCCTTTGATAAGTGGCTCCTGCATTTTTTAGTCCGAAGGGCATAACGTTCCAGCATAAGGTGCCCCAAGCACATGTGAAAGCTGCCTTTTCTTGATCTTCTAAGGCAATCTTAATCTGGTTATATCCAGAGAATCCACCCATGAGGGAGTACATTTCATATCCATCTGTCATGTCCACAATCATATCAATGTTGGGCAAAGGAAACTCATCCTTTGGACAAGCCTTGTTCAGGTCCCTGAAGTCTGTACAAACGTGGATAGATTTATCTGGTTTGGATACTGGTATAATGTTTGAAATCCACTCTGCATAATCAATAGCACGAATGAACCCAACCTTTAGTAACTTTTCTAGTTCAGCTTTATTCAACAGAGCAACATGAGGATGCATTTTCCGAAGCTTCTATTTTACTAGTTTGACTGGTTTTACTCCTAGTACGATAGAGAGATGATGCATGATCAAATCAGGATCCAAACTAGGCATGTCTGAGTAACTCCATGCAAAGTTGATTTTCTTCTCCTTAAAGAAGTCAGTGAATTCTTTTAGATCTGTTGTTGATAAAGATTGGGCCACATGAATGATGTGTGGATGTTCCTCTGTTCCAATGTTCATAGGCTGCATCGGTTCAATCAATACTGATGACCGCTCCTGGAAGTGACTTGGCAAGATATCAAGTACCCCATCCTTTGGCACCTCAGAGAGGTTTTCACCATTAGATGCGTCTTTTCTTTTGACTATTTTATGTTCTGAAACCGCCACAGTGTGGTTTTTGCCTTCAGAACTCTTTTTCTTTTTCATTTTGATTTTATGACTGAGGTACTTGATATCCATTTCAGTCATATTCATGCTAGGTTCGCTGGTGGAAGAAGTGACAGGTTCAACAACGTTCAGATAGAAAGATAACGCATACTCATTGGGAAATGTAGGGATTTTTATGGGTTATGTTTTCAAATCCCAGTCAATGAGTTCAGGATGTAGGAGGGGCAATGAATCGACAGGTTTGAGGGTATTCACAGTATGTTCATCATAAACCTGGACTGTCACATAGAGCCCTAAATCAGTACCCTGTATAGATGCATTTAAATCAGTAAGAGCCCTATCAACATCGTCAAAGCACATGTCAGGGATTAGAGGATCTAACTCGTCAGACCTAGACCCTAAACCTTCACCTACCTCAAACAGATTTACATACTATTGTACAATATCTACCTCCTTGTCTTGAGTCCCTTTTGATAAACTATCTAACTCATACTCGTGAGAGTCCATTTCAACATAATCAACCATATTTAGGACATGAGTTAAGTCCACTTGTTGCCCCTAGTTTGGATGAGTTCTATCTAAAAACTCCGCTATGGTTAGATTCCTTTCTTCTATAGTTGGAAATGTGCCTATGAAATTGTGTCAGATACTTGTAGCTGCAAACACACACTTCAATGAACCATTATGAGGTTAGCTTATTAGAAAATGAAAAAATCAAAAGACTGAAATGCCCAAGGCTAACCAACATCGGCTCATTGCCTTCTAGTGGGAAGGAGCTTGAATCTTTCTCTCAGGTCATTGCAAGAAACAATGACTACACCATATCCTAAACGAAGGATTTTGAAGAAAGCTAAATGATGAAACTAGAAAGAATATGCAAATGCAAGATTGATCCCAAGCTAATTAGATTGATTTTATGACACCAATTTGAAATGTTTTTGTTCTTTTTAAAGCACCAAATTGAATGTACTCTAGATTATGGTTTGCATGATTGAAAGTAAACTAACAATTATTCAATCAAAAAGCTATGAAATGCTAAAATGCTTGAAATATTAAGAAATGAAAACTGCATAATAACAATAGTTAAAACTGGGATCCTTTGTGAAGGAAATGAAGCTCTCTTTTATAGAAAATCTCTCCCAAAATTGACAGTTGAGATTAGAGGAAATGAGTGGCTCAGATTCGATTTGAGGAAGCACAATCCATGTGCAAGCAATTTGATTGGTCGAAAGATTCAGTCTTTTTAGAAACTTCCAAATTGATTTTCAGTTAACAACTTTATTTCCAAAATGAGAAAAGATAAGATTAAATCAACTAAATAAAACATATTTATTTCCAATTGAGAAAATATAAGATTAAATCAATTGAATAAAATAGATTTATTTCCAAAAATTAGTTGATGACATCATATGCATTTTTAAAGATTTAATTGATTTTAAATGCATATTTTAATTCATAAATTAGTTGCTGACATCATATGCATTTTTAAATATGTAATTGATTTAAATGCATATTTTAATTCAAAAAAATAGTTGATGACATCATATGTATTTTTAAAGATTTAATTGATTTTAAATACATATTTTGTTTTAGTTAATTAATTTAATTTCTTTTTAAATTTTATTAACAATTTAGTAATTTTATTTAATTAATATATTAGAATATCAATTAAATAATTAACATAAGGTTTATTTGCCAATATATTGTAATTTTAGGAATTAATTAATTAATCAAGTATGATGATTAATTAAGACCTAGGATTCAGGTCAGATTAGCGTGAAATTGATGAATTGCCTGTTTGGTTTAGGGCTTAGAATTATCAAGATTAGTGTTTCTTGATATGAGACCGAGATTAAGGCTCTAGGGTTTAGGTGACCACTTTTAGGTCATTACACCTTGATCTTCCTTTGTCATTGTGGCCTTTTATGGATTACATAATGGCTTCATTAAGTGATATTGTTCATGTTGAGCAACAACATTTTCTCTTTTTTTTCTTTCAGAAAAAAGAGGTTTTGATGTCAACCTATCTAAGAATGTCAAGGATTCTATTAATAATTTAAGTAGGTGGCCAACTTCTCACCAAATAGTTCATGTATCTTGATTTACCAAACACATTGTTATTGATAATTGTCGTGCCTTGCATTCACGCCCCTTTTTGCCCTTGGCAAAATGGAACCACCTTCTTTTCCTTGGGTTCCCCTAGGTGTTCTGTCCTCCTAGTTGTTGTGAGGTTTTCACACCATTTCCCCATTGCAAATGGGGACCCTCTCTTTTCACTTTAGCAACTAGTAAGTTTAGTAGTCTTAGTGGCAGTATAATAAATTTTCAAGGTGCTAGATCAAAGTCCTGGGCAAGATTGTGGTGAGGAGATTGTCTTAGGTGTGACTCAAGGCCTTGTGAGGAAAGTGTTGAACATCAAGTTCTAAATCCTTGGTCAACTAAATGCATTTGAATTAGAGATGGTGGGAATATGAGGTGTTTTGAAAATCCAAGTGAAATTTAGGCAAGAGGCAAAATAATTCTACACTTATTCATTTCTTGACTAGGGTGATCAAGTCAAGCCCAAGGGCTTGAAAAAATCTACTCAGCCTATAAGACTTTGATCCCCAAGACATGACATTTTCCGCCTATGCTAAACAAGCTCAAGACTAGTGCAATTTCTGCCTTGGTTTTCTTTGAAGGTGCCCAACATATGAACAAAATCCACTCAAGTCATAAAGGTGAGCCCCACACTAAAGAAAATACAGATTGATATTGTGTTGAGTGAGCTGAAAGACATGACATTTTCTGCCAACGCTAAACAAACCCAAAGACATGTCATTTTACACCAAGGCTAAATAAGCCCAAGGCTAGTACATATTCCACCTTCATGTGAAGCCCTAAAACACATCAAATTTCACTTTAGTACATGTTGATTGATCCCAAGGGGTGAGCGATTTCTGATTTTTGCATGAGCCCCAACTATGACAAACTCTAAAATGCTAGTTTACAGAGCTTGAAAATAGTGCAATTTCCACTGCAAGACATGAAGCCCAAGAACCAAACATTTTATTCTTGAGAATGAGTCTCGCCCAAGAGATGTGCAATCTCTGGAAATCATGAAACACAAATAAAATTTGTTGAAAAGGATACTTGATCAAGTCGGCTAGGGGGTCGAATGGAAACAAAGTCAATCAAATTTAAATCTATATCATCCTAAATTGTGAGCACTTACAATTAGATGCTGAGTTAGGAATCATTTGGGCATTCTCAAGATTGCTTGTCCACTATGCTTGATCCAACAAACCATCTCCTCCATTTCTGACATCTTTTCCTTCCTCTTGACACCCCATTCAAAATTTGGCCTATTTTCTCTTTCCTCGAGATTAGAATTCCTTGGGTGATATGTTCCCTAAGATTTGGGCCCAAATTCAAATGGGTGGCATGTTGCAGTGTTTTAGCGGGATATTAGAACCCGTGTCAGCTTCCTTCAAATTTTTAGCCCCAAAATGTTGTGAGAGGTATAAAAGCACCCTATCTCATTTGGACAACCACAAGCAAGAATTCAAGAACTGAGATCAAGATTTCATACGTGCTCATAAATTTTGCAAGTGAATTTAAGATGTAGCATTCTCCAAGCATCCAATGCAATCTTCTCCATTGTAGAAAATGTATCTCCCATGATGGCTAAGTAGAGGAGTTCTTAATCAAGCAAGAAGATCCTTTGACCATCCACATGCATTCTTCATTTCAAGAAAGTGTTTATCAAGCATAACAACATTGAAGATCTATGAGGAGTATGTGTAGATTTATGCATTTGTGAAGGCATCCTTGATTCCTTTCTACATTCCAAGGTTCAACTACAATTCAAGCAACATACAAGAATCTTTATAAATATGTGTAAACTAAATATCCATTTATGAAGGTATATACATTTACCTTTATGTTTAGATATTTTCCTTTCATGCAATTTTATTTCAATTTCAAGGTTGATTCCTCAACTGGGGTTTGACCAAGGCAAACCCCTTTCCACAATATTTTCCCCATTTTTCTATATGCAAGAACATGTGGTGGACCTATCGTTGCAGATTTTGTAGGTATAGGATCCAACAAATTGTCCGTGAAGTTTTAGACAAAAGTACAAGGTACATAACGACTGAGGGTATCCGTACCTGGGAAAAAAATGTCCAAGGTGATCTATACCTTAAAATTCAACTTCAAATTGAAACTACAATTCATTACAATCTTTTGGTTATTGTTTTAGGTACTTATAGGTTGCAGTTTATTTTTTGCCAGTTAGTGTTTACTGAAAATTGTCATTTCTGCATATTTGGCCTTATATCTTGCATTATCCTATCAAATCCAACTCATCCTAGTCATTATCACAAAGGATCATTGCACTCACTTAGCGCTTAAGTCATACTTGAGCCTATTGGGTCATCTTCCTTCTGATTGTGCATTAAGAAAAGGTGGACTACCGCTATTTATTTTATTGCAAAGCCCCCATTTTCCTTATAGCACAAAATCAAATTTGAAAGCCTCATATAGTTGGTTATATCAAAAGACATGCTTATTGACTTTGACTCCTATTAAGGTTCATTTCAACATCCAACACAATTCGATCTAGTAAATACAAGCAGGGTGGGTAAAGGGCAAAAATCACAGATTAAATCTACAAAATTGGTCTTCAATTAGATCATATTCATTAGTAATGGAGAAATCAGGAAATCAAATATTTGTTGGGCATGATTAATCAAATGTTGATTATGTAGAAAATCATGATCTGAATTTGAAATTAAGATTTTTTAAATCAATGCTTGAATGTTGTTAAGGGTGTTAGCAAGTAAAAGTTTCTTTCATCCAAGCGTATTTTTAATATCATGATGAAATCATGCAATTTGAAGAGGTTGTTTTGACAGGACAATATTTTGAGTGTCTATATTTATCATTTTGCAAACCTAACATAAGTTGCTTTCTTTTTTGCAAGGCAAAATGGAGGATGAGGATTCTCAAGGATTGAGAAGGTTCAAGCGAATCTTTTCATTTCATGTTTTCAAATAAGACAAAGACAAAGAGTTGGAATTGCAAGGGATTTTGAGATCAACATGAAGAGGTCCAACATCCACATCAGGAGGACAAGCATGATAACAGTTTAGATCGAAGGCTAAAATGAAGATGTAAGCCCAATTTCAAGTCCAAGTTATCAAGATGGAATTCGAAGAACAAGTTGCAAAAAGAGGGTGAACAAGTTAGAAAGTAAAGAAAGATCATCACACACTTGAATTTTCTTCAAAAATCCAAGTTCAATTAGAACTATCCAACCATAACTTCTACGAGAGAAAGATCAAGGCGAGATACTAGTACAAGAAAGTTGAAATTCATATCAATGAGAAGGTTTCAAGGTGAAGAAGCTCGAAGGATGAAATACTACATGAAGATTAAGAAATTTAGAATATGAGACACCACAATAAATTAAAAGCTAGAAAATGTTGAGTATCAAGAGATATTGGCAGAGATGTAGAGACTTCTTTATGATGATAGAGAAGTTGAATTGGCGAAGTTTATAAGATAAGCATGTTGAGGTGGCACCTACTCATCTTCAACCAATTAGAAGTTTTTAGTTCTACATGTTCAAGTTCTTTCAATCAAATCATTCCAAGTGTCCATGTGGGATGCACTTAATGCCTCTACCTAACCAATTTTCTCAATGGCTCATAAAGGCTATGTAAGTTTCTTATTGGTCCACAAGGTGGTGCTTTTATGTAAATGGATAAGCATTTAATGCTTTTAGATGATAGTTGGATTAGGGTTGTATTGGCATAATCTTGGCCATCAATCTCAAATCAATCATAGTCATTCATTATATTTGGAGCAGCTATATAAAATTTGCTTAAATCATTTGTAAAAGAGAGACTTGCAGAGATTGTTGCGAATATATTGTCAAAATTATTCATTCTTAATTGTTGTTATCATGGTGAATGTTTGTGAAAGTTTGGAGTATTGAATGGTTTTCATATTTCCTCACTTAGATTAGGATTTTCATTTATCCTGAGTAGAAGTAGATGAGTAAATAATGAAAGATATTGTCGAATGGTGAACTATGGTGAAACTGGTCATACCTTTTGGTACTTTTTGATTGCAAGTAGCAATATAAGGTTGGTCTAAACTTATTGCAAGCACTTAACTTCAATTGGAAATGTTAATTTGGATGCACATTAATTGACTATTTGAATTAGTGTTGACAATATGAAAATCATCCACATATCCTTAGAAGCAAGCATCCTCTTTTGTGTAGTTGATTCGGTGAAACAATAACTGGGTAGATTCTACCTTACCATCAATAGTATCTTACATTGTAGAGTTAGCCTAGCTTTTGTAGACACTAAAAATTGTCATGTCACTTATGCCCAACAATTTTACTAACATTTTACTAAGAATGTCACTTATGTTCTTAACAATTTTACTAACAAGGTTTCGGGACCTTTCAAATCCTGCTTTTACTTATTCAAAGCAATTTTACTAACATTCATCTAAATCAATTAAATAATATTCATTATTTAATTAATTAGTGTCATTCTTTCTAATTCAAATTTCAAATTCTTCATTTTCCCCCAATTCCAATAATTGAATGATTTCAATTAATTATTTAATTTTAATTAATATTCTTTCAAGATTCTCTAATTATTCTTCTAAAAATTAATTAAATAATTTTTATTATTTAATTAATCTCTTTCTCTAAGTTTTAATTAAATAATTGTATTTTTTAATTAAATATATTCCTCCTTGTTCTTGTCACATAAATAAATGATTATTTCAAGTATTATGTCTTCTAAAATTAAATAAATAATTAACTTATTTAATTATTCCATTTCCCCTAGGTGAACTCATTCTTTTGAAAATAAATAAAATATTTATTTTATTATTCCCTTTCTTGCACAATTAAATAATTTTTTCAAATTATTGAATGCTAATCATTTCTCTAGTTCCACCCCTTTAACTATCACTGACTAGCAGTTTCTTTTTCGATCAATTCAGTCTGACTAATCTGTCAATTTAGTCTACTCCCAATCAACCAAGTTATCTATTCAATCAACTCTGTCATGTAGTCACTCAACTGTCAATTTGTCTTAGTAATCTGAACAATTAGTCTAGCTTGAATTAATGTTAGCCATTCAGTATTGGCCAACACCCCTTAATTTGAACTGTTCATTGAATTCTACCATTCTATAAAAGAAGATGATTCCGAACAATTTCAACAATCACAATTCTTGAATTCTTTTGCTATCATATTTGAGCAAATATGAGAGCCAACATTGGATAGGAAGGAAAGAGACAAGGGAGAGCTTTTATTTGAATGTTTGCATTTGATTTGATTTGAATTGTTTATCTTGAAATGCATTCAATTTAATTATTCTCTCTTGGATAGGTGTAGGATAGAAATAAGTTTGAATCTTTTGTGGTTAGATTCATTAATCTTGTTGCAAGTTATTCATCCGATAATTTTACAGCCTATACATCTTGGTAAATCCGACATGAACACTTTTTTTTTTTAATGATTTTGATTTTCTGTGTAAGTTCAGATTCCTTCGATGCATTTGGGAATTAATCACCGTAATTGAATACTTAAAGTTGCAATTGTAATTTTCTAATACACATTCGTTCTAGTATCTGACAATTTTTTTTTTCTGTGTGTGTGTCGAGGAATTTGACACAACTGTTTGTTAAATGGCGCAATTGTGGTATGTAGAGAGGCATTCACCACATTCAAAGCCACATTCGCCAGTTACAAAGTCACAATCACATATCAAGTGACGCATCTCCCTGTTAAATATCTAGACCAGTAAAAGCAAAGAAGGTTGTCGTAAGGTGTGCACTGGAGTATAGAAGAAGGAAAGAGAAAAGACAAATCAACAAGAACTCCAAACATATAGCGATAGCCGAAGATCACAAAGAAGTATTGGTGCAAGAATCCATAAATAGGTTTTATAACATCGTGAAGGATTATTGTGAAAGGTATAATTTGGTTATCAATCTTAGCAATCTTTCTATAGATGATCTCTAATTCTTAGATCTAGGGATTTTTTTTACTGATTTTGGATTTGCGGGGTGTGGCGTGGAAGCAAATTTTGTTTGTATTATATTAGCTCACTCTTCATTTGGTGCTTAAAATTAATCTTTTATCAATTCCTATATGTTAGTAGATTAAATCATATTTCAATCTGGGCTTAAAAATTGATCATTTTGCCTGGCGTGTTTGGTGCACTTGCACAATCTTTTTTTGAACCCTTTTTTTATTTTATTTAAAGAGGTCTTCTTGTGGATTTCATCACCTCAAGGAATCACCTTGGAAGGGTAATTCCCTCAAGCCATTATATAAATAAGAGTCTGGACAAACCTTAGTCTTACACTCAACTATCTTGGGTGTGTCAATAATAGTCTAAGACAAGCAAAAAGATCCTAGGACTTGGCATGGCTGATTAGAGAATTAGGTGTCTCACCCTTGAATTTTGTTAGGGAAAGCACCACAAATATTACTAAACACCTTATTTGAGAGGTCACCCTTTATGTGTCCGAACATTGCAATATTTTAGTGCAAGGGGAGAGAAGAATCTACCCCTAAGATACTCACCATATGTTTCCTAGGAGGTTGAATCAATAGAAGTGAAATCTTCTTTGACCAAACTCTGGAAAAAGACAATAAAATGGGCACACCCTAGGGTGTGACAAGATTTTTTGAACGGACAAAAATCCAAGCTATGGGCTGAAATATTGTAACGAAGATTTTATCCTTAGGATAAGATTATTTTCAAGTGTTTTTGTTTGTGATAAAGAATAGTGGTAATCTTGGGGCTTGAAAAATTCCTTGAACATACACAAATCATAATAGTCCAAAGTATTTCAACAACTGTATTGTCTTATTTATGTGTGTTTTTGCAAAATTAATTGATAACCAGACATTCTGGAAGAGAAAAATGCAATTGGCAGTCCCTTATATGTAATTGATCCCTGATTTGCATGCATAATACTCAGAATTGTTTTAGTAGACCATTTGTCAAAATCACTTCATTCTGCTATGCAATTGCCTATTTCTTATTAGCAATTGTTATATCTTGTAATGAAATTACACTTTTCTGATACACATTTTTTATTTAAATCTCGCAATTGCAATTATTCTGCAACACAATCACATATCCTTGCAACGCATCTGCAGAATTCTGCAATGCATTTGTATTTTTGTGATGCAATTGTTTTATATATTGTCCCAGAATTTGCAAATTAGTCAAAATTAGGGTTATCAGATAGACCTGTTCAACTAGAAAACACAATGATTGACATTCCATAGGTTGTATACATCATTTAGGGTTTCCTTTTTGCTTGCATCATTTAGGGTTTTCTCTTTGCATACATTATTAGCGTTAACCTTGCATATTCTAAAAATCCAAAAAACATAGGTTACATTTCCTAAGGTTTGAAAATTTTGCCTTAAGGGTAATCTTTAGAAACTAGAGGGTTCACTTTTTTTAGACACTTCCATAGTGATTCTTAGAACATTTTTGATCTCTTGCAATCAACCATATTTTTGTCACGATTAATACCTTTCTAACTTACCAATACTTTTGTCAATTTTTCATTTTTGTTCCAACTTGGAGATCAATAAAATTCTTTCAATTGCTTAGGTTGTATCCTGAAAGTTGTCAAAATTTCAAAAAAATATTCATTCTAGGTCCCTTTCTTCACACCTTGGTTTCATACCCGAGTCATTATTTTTGGATAAATTTTAGTGTCATCCCCTAGTTGTCGTAATCACCATTTTTCATATTGCATTTACCTTAATTTTTGCATTTTCAAACGCTAAAAATCCAAAAGAAAAACAAATAACATCTTACCTGCTTGCCATAATTGGCATTTTTTTTCCCTTTTTGCATATTCATAGTCTCATTCTTAGGTTATCTCCCATAGAGTCATTTGCATATTCCAATCACACGATCACAAAAGACCAATGGTCAAATGGATCCCATTAGTGACCCTAACTTAAATCCAACCAGCAACATAGACTTTTCTTCCATGGACTTTAGCACGCTAGGAACCTCACGACGTTCCCATAGGGGAAGGAGAACTTTACCACCATAACCCCCTTTACCTCCTCCAAGACATGAATTTTTAATTGAAAACATTAGGGTACAATGTACCCCAAAAGAGATTGAAAATACATTACAAGACCCTAGAATTATAGCCATCATGGATGCATTATTGTTTGCGAATACACAAACCCAAACACACTCAATTAGGGCTACTCATGCAACTAATTTTTCTTAAATATCTTCGAGTATTCCCTCTAGTAGTGTATCTCACAATGTGACACATGTCACGACCTCCACAATGTTATTTGGAACTCAATACAACAAATTTCTCTTTGCTAGCAATCCAATGAAAACGAGTGTCAACACTAGTGCCAATGTAACCTTAACTATGTCACAATCTAATTCGACTGTCAATCCTTAGTCTATAGAAGTAAGTACCATGAATACTATGCCAACAAAAAATCAGATGAACACCTCTAATCTCTTGGGACCTACAAGCAGTCAAACCAACATAGTCCCCCAAGGTGTTAGTGCGAACCAAAATAGTCACATTATTACCTCACAAATGGAACCTCCTAATCAAGGTCCATGTATCATACTTAAATGTTTTCCTCCTAGTCAATAATCAAACAAAAAGAATCTCGGGGTATCAACAAATTTGAGTGGACATAGTGCTACAACAAACCCTTTTGAGTTGGAAAACCCAATGTTCTATTATTTTGTGCCACCTCAAGTTGCAACGCCATCATATGTGTCCACATCAAACCAAAATCATGGGAAGCAAATGACATATGCATACAACCAAAAACCATCCTATCACAGTGGCAACCTTTTATGGATCCAAACCTTGGAATCAATTCACATGTCCCACTTACACCCACTGAGATACTGACACAAGTGCAAAATGTGTAGCAACAAATGACCAATCTTCACACGGGTGCCCCTAAGAAAACTTAATCACTAGAAGACTTATGTCCCTATATATTTGATGAGTCATTATACATACCACCTTTTGTGCCTAATTCTGAGACATCAAAATTTGACAAATATAAGGAAAAGGGAGACCAATAAGACCATATCAGAGAATTCTTCATGGCATGCATAGAGGTCGCCCATAATGACATTTATCTAATGAGATTATTTCCATGCAATTTTAGTGAGCCAGCTATGGAATTATTCTCACAACTACCTCTAGGCATAAGGTCTTGGAATGTACTAGCTGAGAAGTTCATCTCCCACTACTCTCATAACATTATCAGTGAGGTCACAATCATGGATATTTGCAACACAAAGAAGAGAACTGATGAAAAATTCTCTCTCTTCTTGCAACATTAGAGGAACATGGCTTCAAAGGCCCCATTTCATATCCTAGAAAAAGAGAAGATCTTGATGGTTATAGAAAATTGTCAACTGGACATGATGTATGCACTGCATTCACAACGCATTGAAAGCTTTGAAGAGCTCACTCAATGGGGTATAAAAGTAGAGAGATCTCTCACCCTCAAAGGAATAAACAACAATACCAAATAGACCAATACCAATTTCTCCTATGATAAACAAAAATATTTCTCTGAAACTAGGAATGTCACCAATGATGGTGTAGTCGATGCCAAAGTTTTCAACAGAGCACAACCTATGTTGCATCTCCAAGGGATACCCAATAAAAATTCTCCCAACACTATTAGTAACATACCAAAAACTAGGAATCAGTCATCTAATGTCACTAATGGCCAACAACATTCTTCACAATGACCTACCCCAATATAAGACTATACGCCTCTTGTAGAACCTATAGAATTTGTCCTAAGAAAATTGGTCTAAAGAAGTGCTATGACACTGCCAAAAATAAGACATTATAAACCAAGTTTGTTCAATCCCATCTAGTGGAATGATAATGATTTTTAAGATTACCACCACAACAAGGGACATAAAACCATGAAATGTTATCAACTGAAGAACATAGTCCAAGACCTAATTGAGCATGGCGAGATCGAAGTCCTTAATAACATTGGTACATCTAATAAGGATCACACCATTTTCAAGAATCGACTACAAGATCATATTAACAAAAAGTCCTCGTCTTCAGGACAACACAACAATGCTAACTACACTTATGAGGCCCACCAACATGTTAACCACATCAATTCTGAGTCATATTTCATTATAAACATCATCATGGTCAAGGGAAAATGTAGATGCATTGTAGCAACCTGCCGAACAAAAATCACAGTCCAATGTGCCCCCTCAAAACCATCAATGTCATCCAAATCCTCCATTCCCACTGTGTGTGAATTAATACACCTTCATGAAATTCATTTATTTAACTACAATTCTATGGAAGAATATTCCAAATTAAGCTAAAGAATTGCAATCAAATCACTAAACATTCCATGGATCTCTATCTAAGCTTTGTTAATAGAGCTCTCAGCCTTAATCTCTATCAATGACAATCTTAGAATGAGAAATTGATAAACTAATGCCTAATCTATCTCAATTATCTCAAGATGATAAATGGAACTCAAATGCTCATGATATGCTCTTAATTGGTCTCAAATTTCCTATAGTAATGATGTTATACATTTGAATTTTCTAGGATTAATTATGCTTAAAAATGGCTTGTTTTTATAGAAAATTCCCAAGGGTAGGGGGTAGAGTAAATTAATCATGATTAAGCCTTGGTTAGGTGAAAGGCTTTGAGATGGTTTCAAATGGGGAGATAATTTAAATATTTGTCTCAAAGGTTGGGACAAAGGGACAAATTTGAGTGATTGAGATGCAAAGTTGAAAATGAGTCATTCAGATTCAAATTTAGGAGTGATCCATGTGCTTTGTGTTCTCAATTCTCATTGGTTGTTAAAATTAATGTTGAAGGATATTAGGATTTATTTAATTCCATCAATTAATTGAATTAGTCATGTAGGGGAATAGGTTCAATTTGATTTTTGATTTAAAACTATACAATTAATTGATTAAAATCAATTATATAATTTGATTGATCCCTTTTAGGTTGATATTTGATTATTTGATGTCATTATTAATTAATCCTTTGATTTTATTTGATTTAATCACATTTAATTGATAAATGTCCATTTGAATTGATTTTGATCCATTTTGATGTAATTTGATGAGATTTAGAAGCAATTGGCCGAGATTTGCAGATTTTGAGATTAAAGAACACCTAGTCAATTTTAGGTGTCTACAAATGCTCATCTTTGAATTGATGTGAAAAGCACATTGATTCAAAGAAAACTTTATGTCTTGATGTAGATTAGATGCTAATTGATTGATTGATGAAAAACCTGATGTTGACACTGATAACCTGATGTGAAACTTTGATGCAAAACCCTGATGTGAAACTTGATGCAGAACTTGATGTGAAACCTAATGCAGAACTTGATGTGAAACCTGATTTTGATAAGATTCAGAATGATCCACTGATAAAATTTTGAAATTTTAATGCCCCAGATTTGATATAAAATGTGATGCAGAATCTTGATTTGATGATCTGATGATATATGCCCCCTCAGAAATGAAAACATTTGATGTCTAGATGCAAAATATGATGAGATTGATGAAGAATAGATCCAATATGCTTTCATTTCTAAAAAAAAATTGATGATGATCCTGGAAAAAAAACATGCCCCAGTGTGAAGAAAAGATGAGAATAGCTATGATTTGAAAATGTTGTTGATGTTTGAGATAAGTTGATGATGTTTGGATATCACTTGATGTCAGTCAGAATCACATGATTGATGTTGTATTAATGTCAATCAGATAGGATAGGTTGATGGATTGATTGGATAAACTAATAATTCACTCTCAAGATCTAGAGAGACAAACAAATGGATTGATTTTCCTTCCTCAAGATCTAGAGTTAGGAAATTTGATGTGCTCAAGATGAGCAAATAGATGATCGAATAAATGATTGACTTTAGATGATCAATTGGATGATTCGACTGATTGATATTCGATTGGATTGGATTTGATGGGAAGATTAATGGTAGGAGGCTTATAGATAGGGTCATTTGAGATGAATCAGGTGTAGATATAGGTATAGGTGATCGATAGAATTAGGTTGCCCCTAGTTGATCAGATGATGAAGTTGCCCATTGGCGAGAAAATGCATAGTGATGATATCGTTGGTGTAACATTGATCATTTGATAAATCAGACATTTGATGATGTAATTTGGTTATGGACTTTGATGATATAATCATGATTAACTTCCTCCCCCTTGATTAAGGAAAATCCCATAACATGAAATTGATCTATTATGAAAATACAATGCAATGCAACTAACTGTCATTGATTTTTGCGAAAGAAATGCAAAAGAGATATATTTTCATCATTGAGCGTTGTGGAACTAGGAGTTGGTAAAATCCCTACTAGTGCCACTGAGACCATAAGGATATGAATATAAATTTCATCTCATTTGGTATCCTCATTAGAAAAGTAGTACAAGCCTCACTAGTTGAATGACCAACTATGTGAGTATGAATACCGGTTTCATCAGATTCAATGTTGCAAGTGGAGTTTGGTATTAAGACATGGAAGATCTAAATATCCAAGGTATCCTTTTGTGTAAACAAACAAAGGTTAGCCCTCCTTCCTATATGAATGTCCTTGATGGTTCTTTGATGACTATGTCCTTAGACGAATTCACACAAGTAAAAGGATCTACCTCAAAACAGTCACACAAAAGTCAAGAAATCATCATGTCTTCATCATCACCAATCTAGTCAAAACATCATCGATTAGCTAAAAAGACATGACTCAAAAAATTCAATGAAAAACTCATCAAAATTTTCAAGTGTGTAGCAATGTATCAAGATTTTCAAAAAGAATCAAAACATTCTGATCATTTAGGGTTTTTTGTCAATTTTTAATCCTGATAAAATAAGTCAATGAAACTCAAGGATCACATTGTAGGATCAAACTATTTAGGGTTTGAACAATGATATCCATCAAAGGTTCCAAAATATCTCTCCTCTAAATTCTGAAAATCTGCTTCTGTCGTGTGACCAAAATGTAGCACGTCTGAATCCGTTTGATACCAAAACCAATGATTTGCCCCTAAGTGAAAAATGAGACCATGTGAATCTTGGGAAAATGAAACCTTGAATGCAACAATGCAGCTCAAAGACTTCAAGAAAGATTTTTGTATTTTTAATGTTTTTGGATTTTTTAGAGATTTTTGAATTTTTTGAAATTTTTATTTTTTTGATTTTTTGATGTTTTAGATATTACCATCTCTCAAACAAGATCACATTGGGTTTTTCCCCAATGTCTAGCAAGATATAAGACATGAAGGATGGATTTTCAAGTTGATGGATTAGAGATGGAAAGGCCATTAATGGATGAGGAATGTGAAGGTGACCCATAGGACCATCTCCTCAAGATTACCCAAGCTAAGGAAAAATGATATAGCAATGCGAAACATGTTTTTTTGCGTAAGCAAAAGAAGCCAATGATACAATTCTAGATAGCATATGGGATAATGATCTGTTGTCATGAAAGTGAGTGATCCAAAAGAATGGACATGTCAAGATATTTTTGATAACAAATTTTGTACTTTATGTCCTTCATATCTGATCAAGACCAATGGGTCAATCTGGGTAAAATGTAGATAAGATAGCACGATCAGGATGAAGGGGTGATGGAGGATATGAGGGGATAATTTTGGGATTATGGAAAGAATTTTTAGGAACAATGAAGGTGGATTGGGGAGAAGCAAGATCATGATAGGGTAGCATGGATGCAACAAGTAAATAAACTGATGGAAAGGATAACGGTGTCAAGATACTTGATTCTCATGGATGTGTTCAACCTTGTCAAGACCAAAGGTAAAAGATGGAATATGTATGCAAGTGAGATAAATGATAGGAAGATGGAGAATATCATGAATAAAACTTTCCCCCAACTATAGAATGCAAGAAGGAGGAATTACGCATGATGCCTGTTTGCTAGGTTTTCATCATGGTACTTGTCCAAGGTGCCACAAGAAGTGGTTTTCACCATAGGATGGATTGATTTCTCTTTAATTTTTCTACCAAGGCGTGTGTTTTACTAGGTTCTCACCTAGGCACTTTTCTCTTTTTCAATTTTTTTTTTCAAAATTTCCCCATCATCTGGATCTTTGGACAATGCTCTTCTGAAAAATATGCTATAATAAACCATGAATATGGCTAGGATGCCCAAAGATATTGATAAGGTGATGATAAAGGACACATATGGAGGATAAGGGTAGATGGTGGTGAAGGTATTATGCCATAGATTGGATAAGAGGGATGGAAAGATAGAAAGTATGTGTTGGATAATGAATGTGAGGATAAGAAGCATGTATGTTGTGGATGGAAATGTTGGTAAGATCAACTTTGACACACAATTTGAAGAGTGGTGGAATGATGGAGGAACAATGGATGAAGGAGGTAAATATGTAGCTAAGATAGTGGATTTTGGGATATAGGAACCCAAAGTAGACTTGGAAAGTGGAAAATGTTTGGAAGGAGATAGAGTGGAAGCCTTTGGAAGCTTGAATGTCAACTTTGATTTTTCTTTTGTGTGGAAGTATTTCAAAAGTGACTTGGGAATCCACATAGTCTTTGATTTTTCTTTCTTTTGTGATGCTTTTGAATGTATTTCTTCAATGGGGGATTTTGGAACCCACATTTTCTTTGATTTTTCTTTTTGTTTGGTGGACCTTTGCGGCCTTTTGGATATTTCATTTTTCTTTGTGGACCTTTACGACCTTTTGGATATTTATTTTCTCTTTTCATTCACATGTGGACATGGTGCTTTTTATACACATGTGGATTCTTGGATTTTTTATTTTTATGTTACACATCCAAATTTCTTCCAAAAGACTTAGGAATTTTGGGTGAATGGGAATAATATGGAGGGTTCATATGGATTGGTGTTTGGAAATTCTTCAATTATGTATGCCTTCATTGATCTCGATACATGGTAGGGTAAGTGAATGGAGAGATAGGGATGGTAGGAATGGTTGATGGAGGAATATATGGACCTAATATGGATGTAAGGCATGAAGAATTTAGCTTTGGGACATAGGAACCCAAAATGGATTTGAAGGATGGTGAAGGCATATGGTTACGTTTGAATGGAGGGAGATAAGGTGTGAAAGGGATATCAATATCTTTGGAATGAGTTATATTTCCAAGGCTCTCATCTTTAAGATTTATCTTTATACCAATAGGCTCATGAGTAGATTTTATACGAGAAAATTTGATAGGATCAAATGAATCTTGAAGGGATTTATTATCATTCAAGGAATTTGGAGGAATGATGGTTTCTTAAGGTGAATATGGAGGAGTATGAAAAGGGTTTGATGGGATACTTTGATCTTGACAAGGATCTTCAGATGGTATAGAGAGGGTGCTTTGCTCTTGATTTTAAATATGTTCATTGGAAATGGTGGAAGGGATATCTTGATCTTGCTTGGGAAGTGGAGAGGTATGTAGCTCTTGAGGTGGAGGGATATCTTCTTGGAAGAAATGAAAGGGTGCAAGGGGATCATCACAAGATACTATGGATATGGGACCTTCATCAAATATGGGAGGGGATTGTATAGAATCTTGATCTTGATCTTTATTGATATTCATTTCTTTTCTCTTTGGATTATCCTCTTGACATGGAGCCACTTCTAAGGATAAGGTATGAGTTTGGTATGCATGGGGGATGTTTGGAAGAATGATGGATAATCCTTTTGAATAGGAATTGAAGCACATGGAAGCTTAGGGTCTATGATCTTTGAAGCATGAAAATGATATATAGAAAGATGTATGTTAGCTTGGGTTTCTTTTAGAGGTAGCCCTTTAGGGTAGACATAGTCAATGTGGAAAGTATCATCATTAGGATCACTCTTTGATGGATGAATTTTGGATAGTTGTGAAGCTTTGTGAGATGGATGAAGGATGAAAGGAGTAAAGGCTAGAGGAGAAACCTTGCTAGATAGAGGTTTTTGGTTTAGATCTTGCTTTAGAGTGGTACCTTTCTCTTCATTCTTTTTATTAACTTGATCAAAAATAGGGTGGTCATGAAATTTCCTTTGATCTAAGATAGGTTTGTTGAACTTAAATGTTTTGTCTCGTGAAGAAGATGAAGATAAAGATAGCCCATCATCATAAAGAAAATGACAAATTGATCTTAATGATGGTTTTTTAGATAATGTATCCTTTTTTTTTTGTCATCCTTCCTCAAGGTTGATGTGTCATAGTTGTCATGAAGCTTAGCTCCTGATTGAGCTAAATTTAGGAAATATGCTTCTTTATCCCACTTCAAAATTAAGTGCATTATTTTCATGAACATGGGATCTTGGGATGATTCCAAGATTTGATCTTCAGTCACTTCATTTTGATATAAAGCGATAAATTCTAGGCGGCATTTAACAGCTAATACGCGGCATTTAACTGTTACTAAGAAGAATTTAAAACTTTAGAAGCGAAATTTAAAATTTAAAACACAACATTTAAAAATGCACGGCGGTAAAATAAACTTCATAGGTGGCACAAAAAGTTTAAATTGCGGCCAAAGATTGATCACATGCGGCAATTGAAAGTTCACAGGTGGTTCTTTGCAGCTCACAGGCGATGCTTTACAGGGTTAGGCGTCACACTTTATCTCATACGTGGTGAAAGAATTTAAGACAGAAATAGAGTAAGATTTGCATGTGTCTCTTCACTGTGCACATGCGTCATTAGATTCTTCGTACGTGACATTTCACCTATTTTCTGCAAAATGAACAAGAAAGAGAAGCAAAAACACACAAAATTTGATAAAAACAATGGAAATTAGGCCTAAAGCCCCACGGTGGGCGCCATTTGTGTGTGAATTAATACACCTTCATGAAATTAATTTATTTAACTACAATTATATGGAAGAATAATTCAAATTAAGCTAAAGAATTGCAATCAAATCACTAAACATTCCATGGATATCTATCTAAGCTTTGTTAATAGAGCTCTCAGCCTTAATCTCTATCAATGACAATCCTAGAATGAGAAATTGATAAACTAATTCCTAATCTAGCTCAATTCTCTCAAGATGATATGAAAATGGAACTCAAATTCTCATGATATGCTCTTAATTGCTCTCAAATTTCCTATAGTAATGATGCTATGCATTCAAATTTCCTAGGATTAATTATGCTTTAAAATGGCTTGTATTTATAGCAAATTCCCAAGGGTAGGGGGTAGAGTGAATTAATAATGATTAATCCTTGGTTAGGTGAAATGATTTGAGATGGTTTCAAATGGGGAGACAATTCAAATGTTTGTCTCAAAGGTTGGGACAAAGGGACAAATTTGAGTGATTGAGATGTAAAGTTGAAAATCAGTGATTGAGATTCAAATTTAGGAGTGATCCATGTGCTTTGTGTTCTCAATTCTCATTGGTTGCTCAAATTCATGTTGAAGGATGTTAGAATTTATTTAATTGCATCAATTAATTAAATTATCCATGTAGGGGAATAGCTTCAATTTAATTTTTGATTTAAAACTATACAATTAATTGTTAAAATCAATTATATAATTTGATTGATCTCTTTTAGGCTGATATTTGATTATTTGATGTCATTATTAATTAATCCTTTTATTTTATTTGATTTAATCCCATTTAATTGATAAATGTCCATTTGATTTTATTTTGATCCATTTTGATGTAATTTGATGAGATTTAGAAGCAATTGGCTGAGATTTGCAGATTTTGAGATTAAAGAACACCTGGTCAATTTTAGGTGTCTACACCCAAAACATGTTAGTAAAATCTATTACACCATATCAAGAAGACCTCCATGTAGATTTCCTTATTTTATTTGCTACATATCTCACCCAATCATAAATTAGTCTTGGATAAAGCCTTACAAGAGTCATCTATATCCCTAGACATTGAGGTTGATGAATTTTAGGTCATGGTTGGACAATTGGATTCCACACATCATGTCCCCTTCACCAAAGAAGACTTGCCTATGCATAAGCCTTACCAAAATTTCCCTCTTCACCTCAAAGTATATACTCACCTACATAAAATGAGAAGAGTGCTCATAGACATTGGATCCGGTCTTAATATTTCTACTTTAAAATTAGTTTGAATATTGGGATACTTTGAGAGTTGTGTGGACCTTACTAAGAAGATCAGTATTAGAGCCTACAATGATGAAAAATGTCCTTCTAAGGGTGTCATTACATTACCTATCAAAGTGGACTGACCATTCATGAGACTACTTTCCAAGTCTTGTATTCAAAACTTGGTTATAATATGCTTCTCTAAAGACCCTGGATTAATGTCATGCAGTCTATTCCTTCTACCTATCACCAATGCCATAAATTTCCTCACAATGGAGTAAATATTACCATTCCAAGTGATAGAGACCCCTTCCTATATTGTGCTAATCTCAAAGGATCCATTGCAAACCAGGTATCTATTAACCAAGAAACATCTATGCTCGCATCCTCTAAGTACCTTGACACATATGATTTATCTAAATCCACTTCCCCTTCGATGTCAGAGCTCAAGCTCAATGTGCAAGGTAAGGGTTGTAGAGAGTATACCTATGCAGATTCCTTTTGTGTAGGAAATTACCTATCTCATCATGGACCTATGGAAAGCCAACAACCCCTCAAAAGAAAGAATAAAATATATATTCAGTATGAACTCCAAACCATGTTCACAAAATGGGATGAGCTTGATGCAGGAGTATCTTGGGTCCTTGGTAATCTTGCATCATCAATAAAAAAATTTATTTACTGGTGGACCTTTGTTACCAGTTTTGTGTTTCTTTTCTATTCTTGGTCACTGGTTGGGTGATTATTGTCTCAGTGGAGTTCTTTCAATCTTCAATGGTCACAATTATGATATGGTGTTCATGGGGTCGCTAGGAATATTTTCCTATGATCACAACTTGTTTGGAGTTATCATGGTTTATTTATGATGGATTCTGTGACTAGGTTTGAGAAGAAGTTTATGGTTCCAGGTAGTTTTTTGAGATTCTATGATCGGTCGAGCCGTGTATGTGTTTGGTGGGACCGATGAAAAGGGTTTGTTCATTGAAGTTTGTAGAGACAAATTCTATGACCGTGCTTCTCGAGGTGGCATGGTTTGGCAGATCTTATTGATTCTCTTTCAGTTTTTTATTTGTATTCATGACGTTGGTTCAGTGAGTTTACTGATTGATTTTTGGACATTATGATCGACGTTTCCAAACATTGGAGCTGAATGATGTGATTTTATAGAAGGATCTATGTGTGCCCAAGTTGGGTGTTGGATCGATCCTTGTAAAATAGTTAAATGTGATATTTATTGAGGATTTAGGCTGACCTGATCTAATATGTTTGTCTTAGGATATGTAATAGTTTGTTAGGCCAGTCTGTTGGTGGTTGTGTATAAATTTAGGGCTTGTGATTGTAAGAGGCATAATCTTAGAGAGGAGTAGAAATAAGAGGGATGATAGTTTTGAGATGTAATAGATTGGAATGTGGATCTAAGTTGAGTTGAGTTTCTTTGTATGTGGTTGTAATTGGGAAGGCCTTACAACCCAACATTTGTAAAGAAATTTTGATGAATAAAGTTGTTGTTTGAGTACAAATCTTGTTGTTCTTATTATTTTACGTTGTACTGTTGACTTAGGCTTCAACATTGGATGTTTCCTTTAGGGATTTATCCTCGCTTAACTACATCAAGTGGTATTAGAGCGAAGGTTTGGATCTTGCAGTGATTTCCATCTAAGGTTCTAGACTTGTGGTATTCTTGTGGCATTGTTGTGAGGTGGCAGAGATTAGATTTGACTAGCATCAACGAAGGATTTGGAGAAGGTAGTCTCGAGGATGATTTTTTGTGGTGGTTGGGTTATTCTTGAGAGCTAGTATTTTGTAAGGGTTAGGGTATTATCTTTGGTGAATCAGATTACTGATTTGAGGTAGTTACACCCAAGATCTGGGAGGATGCCGTCGGGAATGAAGCCTAGGTTGTTGGAGTAGATAAAGGAAGATCTATGAGATGAGAATAGGAATGAGATGAATGGTATGAGAAATGAGTTCATGAAAGGGATCAAGACTGCTATTGCTAGATTGCGCAGGAATACTGGATCTGATGATAGCTTTTAGGAAGCTCCAGAGGGATTTGGAGCTACAGATGTTGCTAGATCTGTTGGGAGTGATGGATCTAACCGGTTGGTGAGACCTATAGGATCTATTTATAGGTTGGAAGTATCCAACTTCTCAGGTACATTGAATCTAGAAGACCTGATTGATTGGATAGGTGAGTACATTGGAAGATTAATTTGAGTTAGAAGACATCCAAGAACCTTGGAGAGTAAGGTTGGAGTAGACAAAGTTGAAAGGACATGCAACTTTGTAGTGGAAATAATTGCAGAAGGATAGAGAGGAAGAAGGAGAAATGATGATCACTCGGTGGAGGCTGATGGTTGCAAATTTTAAGGCTAAATTCATATCTGAGGACTATGAATTGGAGTTTTTCAAAAGGTTGCAAAATCTAAAGAAGAAGGATTTGAGTGTGAACAATTACACTGAATAATTTTACAAGGTAACCATTAGGTCTGGTCATTGAGATCATTCAAAGGAGAAGGTGGTTAGGTATGTGAATGGTTTGAGGTTTAATATTTAGGATAAGATGAGTATGTTGAAGATTGGATTAGTTGAGGAGGTTTATTAGTATAGTCTGAAGGCAAAAGATAAGTTGAATAGGAAACATCAGAATAACTCTAGAGGAAGGGAGAAGCAAGCTGTTGGTGGTGATAAGGGAAAGCAAGTAGCTAAGGTAGAAGATAAACCATTTGCACCTAAGGGAGGTAATGGTGGAAAAGAGTTTAAAGGAAATTTATTTAAGTGTGGCTTGAAAGGACACAAAGATTTTTAGTGTAAGGAAGACAAGAGAAATTCTTGTGTGAGTGAAGAAGGTTGACCATCTGCCAGTGAATCTGATAATGCTATTGAAAATGGGAAGCTCTTATGCTCTGAAAGTTGAAGGTGAATAAGGAGTAATAACCTCCTCAATGGAAGAGTTTATTTAGGACTAGATACAAGGCAAGATGTAAGTGTTGTAAGGTGATAGTAGATGGTGGTAGCATTGACAACTTGGTTTCTAAGGAGATGGTGCAGAAGCTTGGTTTCACAAGACTTAAGAATCCAATTCCTTATAGGATTGGTTGGTTGCATAATGATTATGTGGTGGAAGTAAGGGAACAGTGCATGGTGAATTTTTTTATTAGTTCTTATAAGGATGCAGTATTATGTGACATAGTGGTTATGAGTGCTTGCCATGTTTTACTTGGTAGACCTTGGCAGTATGAAAAAGAGGTTGTTCATGACTGTAGAAAGAATGCAATTACCATTGGGAAGGATGTTAAGAGGTGTAGATTTCTTCCTTTGATGGATAAGGATAAGGAAGTGAAGAATCTGAGTCTTTGCAAAAGGTATGAGTTGAAAGAAGACCTGAGGAATGAGCCTAAGCTTAGATCTAGTGGTGAGTTGGATCTGAGTCATTTTCTAGACCTGGTTGATGGAAAGAGAAAGGCAGTTCAGGTTGCAGATGAGGAGGATTTGTGGATGAAGAATAAGTATGAGATTACTTTCCCTTGTTCTTTTATATTTTCATGAGCTGATCTCATTGAAAATATTTTCATAGCCTAGGTATCTGATGCAGGAGAATCTTGGGTCCTTGGTAATTTTGCATCATCCAAAGAAAAATTTGTTTACTGGTGGACCTTTGTTACTAATTTTTTGTTTATTTTCTGTTCTTGGTCACTGGTTGGGTGATTTCTATCTCGATGGATTTATTTGGATCTTCAATGGTTGTGGTCATGATATGGTGTTCATGAGGTCATTAAGAAGTTGTTACTATGATCATAACTCTTTTGGAGTTACCCTGCTTGAGTTATAATGAATTGTGTGACTGGGTTTGAGAAGAAGTTTATGCTTCCAGGAAGTTTTTTGAGATTTTGTGATCAGTCGATCCATGAAGGTGTTTGGAAGGAGAGATGAAAAGGTTATATTCATTGTAGCTTTTAGAGTCAAATTCTATGCTCATGCTTATCGAGGTGGCATGGTTTGAGAGATCTTGTTGATTCTCTTTCAATTTTCTATCATTCTTCACGACATTGGTTTAGTGAGTTTACCAGTTGATTGTTGGAGGTTGTGATCGATGTTTCCGACCATTGGAGCTGAATGGAATAATTTTATAAAAGGATCTATGTGTGGTTGACTTGGGTGTTGGATCGATCCTTGTAAAATAGTTAAATGTGATATTTATTGGGGATTAAGGCCGACATGGTCTAATATGTTTGTCTAGGAATATGTATATTTTTTTAGGCCAACCTGTTGGTGGTTGTGTATAAATTTAGGGCTTGAAAATGTAAGAGGCATGCTCTTAGAGAGGAGTAGCATCCAGAGGTTTGATAGTTTTGAGATGTAGTAGATCAGAATGTGGGTCTTAGTTGAGTTGAGTTGAGTTTCTTTGTATGTGGCCTTAATCGGGAAGGCCTTACAACTCGACATATATGAAGAAATTCTGATGAATAAAGTTGTTGTTTGGGTAAAAATATTTTTGTTCTTGTTGTCTCTTGTTGTTTTTCATTGTGTTGACTTAGGCTGCAAGGTTGGACATCTCCTTTGGGGATTTATCCTACCTTGACTGCATCAGAGCTTGATGAAGAATCCACAGAAGAAGACTTTTCCAATTAGCTTATATACAGAGACAAAAAATGCATCCTTGTCACACTTCTTGTCCACTAGTACAGAATAGGGTATACCATCATAAAAGATAGGGGTATAATGAATAAAATAGCCTAAAAAATAGAATAAAGTAGTAGAATCAATATTGCCAAAAGATAATCCTAAGTTTCAAGGTCTAGGATACCAACAACCTAAGGGAAGTACTCCAAATACTCAGTTTCCTCACCAAGATGACATGTATGCCTTTGAAGAAGGTTATACTTATGAGGAGTATTGTTAATCAACTGATGAAGATCTGATGGAGATGATGAAGACCGAGTGATATCGAGTATCATGATTGTAGAAATGGTTAGATCAGTTGTTGTTTTGTCATTGATGTCAAGCAATTAATTTATTAATTTTTATTATGTTACCATATCTTAAGAGGAGAAGTTAAATGGGTGAAAAATAAAAATAAAAAAATGATGAAGTAATGATGATATAGTTGTTTTCTACTATATATTTGATGTTATCAAATTGGTACAATTGATTAATTAAGTCAGAAATTGAAAAGAGATTAAGTTATGACTGAAAGAGTTACTTTACCAAGCTAGATAGAGTCAATCAGTAGAATGATATGTGAGTCAGTCACAGTTACCAAACATCGAGTGAAATTCAAGCACCAAGCATTGGAGATTATTTAGACAGTGAGCAGTGAATGATGTCAGTTACCGAGTTGCAAAGAAATTTTTATCGAGTGCATGATATTGATAATAAATGATGATAAGATCGAATTTAATGCGTAGCGATGATGAGATGGATTAGGATACGAATTAAATGAAGTTTGTTAGAATATATACGAATGTAAAAATTCAATGAGAATATCTAAGATGAAGATCAAGAGGTTAAAATGAATTGTGAGAGTTCCAAGAAAAGTACAAGTTTTGAGGTATAAGTGAAATGGCTTACCGACTTGTGAATTATGAAGAAGATGATCAAACGACAGAGAGAAAATGATGGAAAATAAAATTAAGGAGATTAAGAGGCAAAAGTATGTCTATATAAATCATGAGATATGAACAGAGTGACTGTTGCTAGTGGATTTGAATGGAGAAGAAGAAGAAGCTAAAGAACAACATTTACCGAGAAAAATAGAGAAACATAGATTAAAGAATCTACAGTCTGAGAAAGAGATCAATGGAGTATTTGATGCCAGTATTCAATTGAGTATAAATGATCTGAAACCAACAAAGACAGTTGCTATATTTATAGATCAAAGTTTACTGTTGCTCATTAGTATTTGTAACAGAGAAGTATCTTAACCGAGTGGATTTAACCATCCTATTTGTAAAACCTAGACTTACGTGACATTCCAAATGAGTGTTTAAAGACCTCTAACAAGGAAAATTTTAATAGAGTGAAGATCTTAACATATCTGAGGTAAATCCCCTAACAAGGTCACATTTAGAAAATGTGTTTTGTAATATTTAACATGATAAGTTCTTAACCAAGCATACTTCAGAAGGGCACATTTTTATTGTGGGTCACAATTCCCACAGAGGTTTTTCCCAAATTTAGTTTCCTCGTTAAATCTGGTGTCAACCAAGTTAAATCTGGAGTTATCTGAGTTAATCTAATGTTTCTAAGTTTGAATGGTTGATTTACATATATGAGATGTATTGTTTTCTAAGTTATTAAGTTATTTGGTGAATTGGTTAATTATTGTATTAAGTGTTACCAAGTGAATCAGTGAGTTCATTTTTAAGTGTTTAAGTTTGATTTTTTTTATTCGCCCCCCCCTCACAATGGACCAACAATTGGTATCAGAACTAGTTACTCTAAAGTGATAAGTTTAAAAGAAATTGATTTAAGATATAAAGTTGTATACAAGGGAAGCACCAAATCTAAATAGGGATCATTTAACTACATGGAAAAGTAGAATGAGGTTGCATGTATCTGGAGTAGGAGAATATGGACTTCACTTTCTTGATAATGAATATGTTGCACCGACTACTGCACCTTTGGCTATTAGTGAGCAAAGACAAAAAAAAGAACACACATAAGTAATGATTGAGATTGCTTCTACACTTACCAACCATGAATATGATGAACTTGATTGTTGTACTACTTCAAAACAAATATGAGATAAGCTTATTTTGACCTATGGTGGAGATCAACATGTTCAGAAGGCTAAAGAAGAAAGTATGAGAGGTAAATTTGACTCTATGAAGATGAAAGAAGGAGAGAACATAATATAGTACATTACATGACTTAAGGAGACTATTAATTCTATAAGAGGAGCTAGTGGGATCATAACAAAGGATGAGATTACAAGAAATATTTTGAGAACCTTGCTACCGAGTTATGCTATTCATGTATCTTCTATACAAGAGCTAAGATCTATACCCCAGATGAATGTTTCACTAGATTCTACTATTGATAAGTTAATTTCATTTGAGTTAAATGATTTTGAAAATAGTTTGCTTGCTACATCTAAGATTGAATATGCATTTAAGTCTACTTTAAAGATTGGAAAAGCTAGGTAAGTTGCAGCCAAAGATGGATATTTGAGAAATTCTAGTGAGAAATTTTATAGTTGTGCTGAAGGTCTCAAAGAATTATTTACTGAATGTGATGAGAATGAAAGAGAATTTGAAGCTTTGTTAGCTAGAAGGCTACAAAGAGGCAAAGACAAATATCGAGGTAAGTTACCCTTGAAATGTTTTAATTGTGATAAGATTGGTCACTTTGCATCTAATTGTCCTGAGAAAGATAAGCAAGAAAATAAAGATAACAGAGATAAGGACAAAAGAGAAAACAAATTCAGGAGATTCAGAGACTACAAAAACAAAGGTAAGAAATCTTGTCATATTACTAATGAAGGAATAAATGATGATGATTCTTTTGATAGTGATGATGGAAAAGAAGTCATTTATGTTGTTATCAAAGATGATTCTAATGAAGAAGAACCAAAATCCCTAATATCACAAGTAAGTAAGAATGAAACATGGATTATAGATAGTGGTTGTTCACATCACATGATTGGTGACACACTTAAGTTTATTTCCTTGGAAAAGCATGATCGAGGATTTGTTAGATTTGGTAATGAAGCTTCATATCATGTGAAAGGAAAAGGTTCTATTATTCTACTGAATAACACAAGATATGATGATGTTTATTGGGTTGAAGGATTAAAGTATAATATGTTGAGTGTTTTAAAGCTAAAAAATATAGGTCACCGACTAGAATTTCAATATGGAAAGGTGAAATTATTTGATGAGAAGAATAGTTTGATTACTACCAAAGAATAATCTAAAGGTAATTTATTTTATCTTGATACTTCTATGAAGAGTTTCCTTTTTGCTAAAGTTGAAGATGTTTGGTTATGGCACAAAAGGCTTTGTCATGTTAATTTTGACAACTTAATCAAGGTGAGTAAGAAGAATAGAGTAAGAGGATTAATCAGATTAGAGAAATCTGAGAATGCTATGTGCAAAGAATGTCAGATGGGTAAGATGACTAGATCTAGTTTTTCAAGCAAGACTTATGTTACACAAGGAATTTTGGATTTAGTGCATACGAATTTATGTGGACCCAAGAGGACTCAAAGTTTTTTTGATTAAGGTAAATAAAGGTTTTGAAGGGGACCTGAAACCCTGAACAAACTGGTCACAAAAGATATTCAAAGAAGCCCTCTAAAACAGAACGGATCAAGACCAAGGCAGGGGTTTTCCAATAGGCACCCACAACCTGGATGAAGCAATGCATGAAATAACCTTCATGCAAACCCAAGCTAAAGAAAAATCAAAACTAGGATTTTCCTTTATCACCCTTCTAATGATTTTTTATTTTAATTTTAAAGCCTTAACAACCCAAACAAGATCTAAGATTTACCCTTACCTCCCTTCTTCTAGGAGCGGAGAGTCATGTCAAATTGTAAAGAGGACTTTTTATGATGTTTAGAAATAAATGGGGTCCACCCCTCCTCTACTAAAGAAATATTCTCCAGGAAGTCTTGAGAGGAAGGTCTCAAGAGAGAGGAGGAAGAAGAAGTCAGTATAGAACCAACAAAGGGACCTGCCTCCAAACACAAGAGAGAAACACCAAATCTAGTTATCTCCACAACAATAGAGAGACCACCTGAGATAGGACTAGCTGGAAGGGAACCAACAGACCCAACAGGAATAGAACCAATAGAATTACCTATAGACTATCTAGGACCAAAGCTACTAGCGAAAATGACAAAAGACCCAGAAATACCAGAACCTACAGGAGGAACATCAGCAACAGAGGAATCACTAGGAGCTATAAAACCAACAAGACTAGTACCATCAAAAGCTCCAATAGACTGTTTAGTGGATCCAGCAAGACCTGAACCAACAACACCTAAAACAGTGCCAGAAGAGGAAATGCCAATAGACTGAACATTCTCAGAACTACCAGCAGTGGTGATAGTAGTCCCCAAAGGGACAGTTCCTACAGGAGGAACATCCTCAGGCCCAACATTCTCAGCAAGATCAATATTTTTCTTAACTGTATAGTGATCAGAGGAAACACCCTTCCACCAAGAAGCAAACCTTTTGGTCTTCGTCTCTTGTAATCCGCATTGAACCACCAAGTGACCTGTATTAAAACACTTCCTACATATGAAAGGAAGCCCTTCATATTCCAAATATCCATCTATACCAGTAAAAATGCATAAGTCAAGTGCTTAATATCATAAGACTCTTCATCCACCATCAAAAAGTCTCCAATAGCCTCGCCCACCACTTCAAATAGGGAGTCGACCCAAAAATGAAGGGGAAGATAGGGGAGCCTCACCCAAATTGGAATCTTGTTAAATATTTTGGAAGAGGAGGAAAAATTAGGAAACCAGGGTTTCATGACCAGAAAATAATGATATCCCAAGAGAAAGAGTTATTGTACATAATCAACTTTCTATCTTCAGCATTATCAAATTTTGCAGTAAAAAAACCCTTTGCCATAGGGAAAATATGAACAATACTAGAAATAATAGGTTCCCAATGAGGATAGATCCATTGGTGCAAGTCAGAAAGGCTCGGCCACAAACCCAAGAAGCGAAAAATCACACCACAAGAAGAAAATTCAGATGATGCAAACTCAATAACTTCCACCACTCCTCATCCAAGTTGATCTAGATAGGGTTTGAGATAGCGAGAGGTCCCTTAGAAAACCCACACCACCACCAATCCCAACCCCAATAGAGTGAGTGGTAAAGGTCCCAGTAGAAACCATGCTAGCATAGGATGATGTCCCCTTAGGCACAGAAGCACCACCAAGAGGAACATAACCAAATGTTGAACCCCCAGTAGACCGAGAGACACTCATAGACTATAATCCAACAGCCTGCAAAACCTTCAGCACCCCATCAGCAGCTACCGACGACATACTAGTGGACACTCTGGCGGACTGTGAAATCCTTCTAGCCGACTGCAAAACTGCCAAAAAAATTAGTCCAGCCACCTACAAAACCTCCAGCACCCCCTCAGTAGCTACAGATGATGCACCAACAGAAACTCCAGCGTCTGACGAGATTATTCCATCCAATTGCAAAACTATCAGAAAAATTAGTCAAGCCACTTGTGAAACCTCCAGCACCTCCTCAGAAGCTACTGATGACACACCAACGGCTAGCAAGAACCTTCCAATCGATTGAAAAACACCATCGGAAGGAAAAACCCTAGCTGAAACCCCAACATCCATCTCCAGCCGTAAATTTGCAAATGTTGCTTTGCAACTGTTTCTTGCTTTGCAAATGAGGACTCAAAGTTATTATGGAGACATATTTTATTTTATTTATGGATTATTATTCTAGAATGATGTTTGTAATGTTTTTAAAAGAAAAATATGATGCATTTCAAATGTTTAAGTGGTATAAGGCCCGATTTGAAAAAGAAACTGGAAGGCAATTGAAATTTCTGAGATCCGATAGAGTAGGTGATTTTACTTCTGATGAGTTTACATTTTTTTATAATGAGAATGGAATTAAGAGACAGTTCTCAGTACTGAGGACACCACAAAATAATGGGATTGTTGAGAGAAGAAACATATCTATTTTTTATTGTGCTAGGATACCCATGATTGAAAAAGGAATTTCATAGAACTTTTGGAGAGAAGTTGTGAGTACTACTGTTTATAAATTAAACCCAGTACAAATGAAGAAAGGTACCAACAAGACACCTTATGAAATTTGGTATGAATACAAACCTTATGTTAGTTACTTTAATTTTTTTTGGAAGAAAATGCTATATTCTAAAAGATTCTAGAGAAGGAAAGTTTGATTCAAAAGGAGAAGAAGGGATATTATACAAGGAGTAAAGCTTACAAATGTTTGAACAAAGTTACTAACAAGATGGTGAAAAGTGCAAATGTAAGAATTGCTAAATTTGTAGAAAATAATGATGAAGATAGCAAGAAGGAACCTAAGGATTATGAGAAATTTTTATATGTTCAACCGGATTTTCCTGATACCTTACCGAGAGCACCTACTGAGGAGGAAGATGAACAAGGAGTTCAACAATTGAATGTTGATATGGAAGATTCAAGAGCTATCAATCCTATTTTGGAAAATTATGTGAGAAAGCACCATTCCCCAAGTGAAATTATTGGAAACAAGGATGCTGGAGGGATTACCAAAAGCAAGGTAAGAGACAATACATGTTTGATATCTACATTTGAGCCTAAGAAAGTTAAAGAAGCCCTAGATAATGAAGATTGGATGAAAGGAATGAAATAAGAGTATGATCAAATTGAGAAGAACAATACATGGACATTAGTACCCAGGCCTAAAGACAAAAATGTTATTGGTACTAAATGGATTTTTCAGAAATAAATTGACATGGAGAAGTTATCAAAAATAAAGCTAGATTGGTTTGCAAAGGTTATGCACAAGAAGAAGGCATTGACTATGGAGATACTTTTGCACCTATTTCTAGATTGGAAGGAGTTAGAATACTTCTAGCTTATTTTGTTTACAAAGGATTCAAGGTATGTCAGATGGATGTTAAGTCTACATTTCTTAATGTGATACTTGAAGAAGAAGTATACATTGAGCAACCTGAAGGATTCATTGAGAACACAAACAAGAATAAGGTATGTAAGTTACATAAAGCTTTATATGGTTTGAAACAAGCACCCCGAGCATGGTATGAGATATTTCACTCTTATCTAATCAAAATAGGACTTCAAAGAACAAGTGATAGCAATAATGTTTACTTGAAATGTGACAATGATAACAAAGTTTTGATTGCTAAAATTTTTGTTGATGATATTATTTTTGGAGGCAATGACACTTTATGTAAAGTATTTGTTGATGAAATGAGAAAAGAGTTTGAAATGTCAATGATTGGAGAGATTAAGTTCTTTCTAGGTCTAAAAATACAACAAGTTACTGGAGGGATCTATATTACACAAGATAAGTATATCAAAGAGATCCTCAAAACCTTTGGTATGGAAGATTCCAAGCCTGTTGGAACACCTATGGTTACTGGATGTACATTATCTAAAGAGGATGAAACACAAGAGGTGGATAATACTCTTTATTGATCCATGATTGATAAATTGTAGTATGTTGTTCACAACAGAACTGATATAGCACACGATGCTGGGATTGTTGCAAGATTTTATTCTAATCTGAAGGAAACACATATGTCTACAAAAAAAAGAATTTTGAGATATCTGAAAGGCACATAAGAATTTTGTTTATAGTACAAGAAAGGGGGTAATTTTGATCTGGAAGTCTACACTGATGCAGATTGGGCTGGAAATGTTGATGACATGAAAAGTAATATTGGAGGTGCATTCTTTCTAGGTGAAAGATTGGTTACATGGCTAAGCAAGAAACAAAGTTGCATTTCACAGTCTACTGTCGATGTTGAATATGTTGTTGCTACTATGAATTGTGTAAATATAGTATGGATTAAGAAATTACTTGAAGGTATGCAAGAAGAGATCATAGATTTGGTTACTATTTTTAGTGATAGTACACATGCTATTAATATATCAAAGAACTTGGTTATGAATTCAAAGACCAAGCACATTTCTATCAAGTATCACTACTTGAGAGAACAAGTTCAAGAGAAGAATGTGCGATTGGAATATGTGAATTTAAAGGAAACATTGGCTAATATATTTATAAAGCCACTACCTAAAGATGTTTTTGAGTATCTCAGAAGTAAAATAGGGGTTCTTCCCCTATCCAATGTTCACTAAAGAGAATGAGGCATGTTGCATAAGTTCTATATTTTATTAGAATATCTATTTCTGAATTGATGTTAGTATGATACACTTTAGGTGATTCCTGAAGTTGTGAAAGATTTTTGTATGCAATTTCTTATGAGTACATGTCAAGTATAATCCACTACTGGAACAAGTTTTGAAGAGTATGAATTTTTTGCATTGTTGTTAAAGAGGGAGATAATGAATTGATGGCATTTATCCTTAAGGGGGATATTGATGAATTAGGAGAGAATGAATTGCTACTATTTACACATGAAGGAGAATCAAAATTTATGCTACAGAAATAAAATATTTATCCAAGAGGGAGATTTAGATCAGAGATCAAAGTGGAAATAGAAATATCAACTCCGAGGGAGTACTGTTATGGATTTGAGAGTTGCCATCATCAATTGCTATAACACTATTATAGTGGTTTCCATCAATGCCAAAGAGGGGGATTGTTAATCAACTGATGAAGATCTAATGAAGATGATGAAGACCGAGTGATACCGAGTATCATGATTGTAGAAATGGTTAGATCACTTGTTATTTTTTCATTGATGTCAAGCAATTGATTAATTGATTTTTATTATGTTACCATATCTTAAGAGGAGAAGTTAAATGGGTGACAAATATAGATTAGACAATGATGAAGTAATGATGATATGGTTGTTTGCTACTATATATTTGATGTTATCAAATTGGTACAATTGATTGATTAAGTCAGAAATTGCAAAGACTTAAAGTTATGACTAAAAGAGTTACTTTAACAAGCTAGACAGAGTCAGTCGGTAGAATGATATGTGAGTCAATCATAGCTACCGAGCACTGAGTGAAAGTCAAGCACCGGGCACTGAAGATGAGTTAGACATCGAGCAGTGAATGATGTCAGTTACCGAATTTCAAAGCAAGTTTTACCAAGTATAGGATATTGATAATAAATGATGATAAGATCAAATTTAATGTGAAGTGATGATGAGCTGGATGAGGATACGAATTAATAAAGTTTTTTAGAAGATCTACGAACATGAAAATTCAATGAGAAGATCTAAAGTGAAGATCAAGTAGTTAAACTGAGTTGTGAGAGTTTCAAGAAAAGTACAAGTTTTGAGGTATAAGTGAAATGGTTTACCGGCTTGTGAATTATGAAGAAGATGATCGAACGATAGAGCACAAATGATGGAAAATAAAATTAAGGAGATTAAGAGGCAAAAGTATGTCTATATAAAGAATGCGATATGAATAGAGTGATAGTCACTAGAGGAGTTGAATAGAGAAGAAGAAGAAGTCGAAGAACAACATTTACCCAGTAGAACAGAGAAACAAAGATTAAAGAATCTACAGTCTGAGAAAGAGATCAATGGAGTATGTGATGTCAGTATTCAATTGAGTATTAAGAATCTGACACAAGCAAAGGTAGTTGATAAATTTATAGATCAAAGTTTACTATTGCTTATTAGTATTTGTAACAATCAAATCTCTTAACCGAGTGGATTTAACTGTCCTATTTGTAAAACCTAGACTTAGGTGACATTCCAAGAGAGTGTTTAAAGACCTCTAAAAATGCCACTTTTAACAGAGTGGAGATCTTAACAGATCTGAGGTAAATCCCTTAATAGGGTCACATTTAGAAAATGTGTTTTGCAATCTTTAATAGGATAAGTTCTTAACCGAGTGTACTTAAGAAGGGTACATTTTTATTGTGGGTCACAATTCCCACAGAGGTTTTTCCCAAATTGTGTTTCGTCATTAAATCTGGTGTCAACTGATTTAAATATAGAGTTATCTAAGTTAATTTGATGTTGCTAAGTTTGAATGATTAATTTACATATATGAGATGTATTATTGTTCTAAGTTATTAATTTATTTGGTGAATTGGTTAATTACTGTATTTAGTATTAATGAGTGAATCAGTGAGTTTAGATTTAAGTGTTTAATTTTGATTTTGTCTGATTTACCCCCTCCCCTCTCAGTAGACCAACATAGTACCACCATGAGACTGATTCCAATGACTATGAATGTGATACCATAGAACCTCAAGTACCCTCTATATAAATAATGTCTTTTCCCAATTTAATAGCTTATCCTTACATAACAGACCTACAAGTCGATGTGCCTAGATAAAAAACTTTTGGAATTGATCGAAGACTTCCAAAACATCATCTTTTGAGTCCCACAAGTCCTTTTTTGAATCCTGTATTAACACCATCAAAGATACCTCTGTATCTTATTCCCAAGGCGATGATAAAATTTCCCCCATACACCCTGATTTAATAGTGGGAATACCAAGGTCCACCGAACATAGACATTTTTGAGAATGATGAAGCTATCACAAAGTTCTTGGGATTTTGAAGTGGTATACCTATCGGTGACCATGTAGAAAGATTTTCCATTGATCTCAATCGAGAAGCATATTTTGGTGAGTCATTCCACTCTTCTAGTCATAAAAGTGATTAAAAAGAAAATATAAGATCTCTAGGTGAAAACTGCATAACATCTTTGTATAATGAAAAATTAAAAATAAAGGTCAAATATGAAGGTGAAAACCTCTCTGAGGCGCCTGATATTGGAAGACTAGACATGCTCCCCATAGACCAGGAAAGATCACCAATACTAGTAGAGAAAACACAAGAGGTCAACTTGGGGACTAAGGAGACTAAAAGGCTTATCCACTTGGCAACATCATTAACACCAAAGGAAAGAGATCAATTTATCCAGTTCTTTAGCTATAAAAATATGAATTTTCCTGGGCATATCTAGAGATGCCTAGCCTAGATCTAAAACTAGTACTTCATCATTTACCACTCCAACCAGGGATAAATCTTGTAAAACAAAAACTTCGCAAGATGCACTCCAAGATTGCACTCTTAGTCAAAGAAGAGTTGAAGAAATTACTGGACATGGGTTTTATAGAACCCATATACTACATAGAGAGGATTTCTAATTTAGTTCTAGTATCAAAACCAGATGGAAGCATAAGAATTTGTATTTTTTTTAAGATCTCAACAAGGCATGTTCGAAGGATGATTTTCCACTACTAAACATAGAAATTATAGTGGACCTAATAGATGGATACAAAATGTTGTCATTTATGGATGGTTTCTCAAGATATAATTAGATAAGAATTACACTAAAGGATCAACACAAAGAAACTTTCACATGTGCCTATGGAACTTATTGCTAGAACATAGTGCATTTTGGATTAAAACACGCAAGAGCCACATATCAAAGGGTGATGACTACAATATTCTATGACATAATTCATGATCTTATGGAAGATTATGTAGATGATATTCTTTCTAGGTCAGAAGAAAGAGATGAGCACTTGACAATCCTAACATTTATATTTGATAGATTATAGGAGTACAAAGTCTGCCTAAACCTTAAAAAGTATCTTTTTAGGGTAACACCTGGAAAACTCCTTGGCTTCATAGTGTCACACCATGGAATATAAATTGATCTTACAAAGGTAAAAGCAATAATTCATATGCCACCACCATCAAACATTTGACAGCTCAAGAGTCTACAAGGAAAACAGTAATCCATCAAAAGATTCATTTCTCAATTATCAGATAAGTGTCATCCTTTCCAACATCTACTACACAAAGGATTTTAGTTTGTATGGACTAGAAAATGCCAAGCAGCGTTCGAAGCAATCAAAGAATATCTCCTCTCAACCCTAGTGCTTATCTCACCTATAGTAGATAAACCCCTCCTACTATATATATCAACAAAACCATATTCTCTAGGGGTGATTTTGGCACAACGTGACATAGATGGAAAAGAACATGTCATTTATTATATTAGTTAAACATTGTTGGCATATGAACATAATTACAATGCAATATAAAGAGCATGCTTAGCAGTTTTCTTTGTTTCAAAAAAGCTTAGATCTCCAGTAGCGGATCTTTGGTTGTCAATGGCATATTTTGGTGACCGTGTGGCTTCCTATGTGGGCTACATTGGGAAAGGTAGTTTCTGATGGTGGTTTTTTGTTTCTCACAGAGGTGGTGCTTCCCACAAATAGTCATGGGATTTATCCCACATACACCCGGTCAATGTTATCTGCACTTTGATGTATAAAAAATGTTGAATCTCAAATAAAGCTATTTGTTATTAGTGTTGACTGGTTCCTACTTGTGACAAATGTTATGAATCTGACAGTGTCACCTGATGAATATGTCTTATCTGTTGAATATTCTCACAAATCCTAGGTTTTCCAGTTGCCTATAAACCAAAATCTTTACGAGAAAAATATTTCCACCACAAATAAAATATGAAAAATTAAAAAAAGTAGAATATATATATATTTAAAATATATAAAAATTTGCCTCAAATTTGACTTTGCCCAAAATAGACAAATTTATTGGAAAAATTCATTAGAATGGCCTCCCTGACGCAATGGTGATGCTCTAGATGCTCCCACAAAATGATGCTCCCTGGATCTAAATTAAACCCCTTCAATAAACTAAGGAAAAACTCTACCAAGACCCAATGAGTCCTCCAATGGATCTAATACCATGCAAGAATTGTTCTAATAACATGTAAGAATTTTCCCAAGACAATATGCCAAGATCTAGAATCCCAATAAATAACACAAACAATAGAAGATGGACAAGAATAAAATATATTCTCTTTAATATGATCAATATCCTAAAAATAATGAATGAATACAATGTAGGACTGCTTGCTTAAATAGGCAAGGAAACAAGAGACCATGATAAGGAGAAGATAAATTATCACCCACATAATATGGAATCACATGTCCAACAATGGTGGATCATCCTTCATTGTGCAATGCAGTATGTGCTACAATGTGAGGATGATAAGTGGTAAGTGTACTAAAGGTGGAGACACACACATAAAGTGAAATGTGAGAATGACTATCACCACCTAAAGTGGAGTTTCTCCTACACCATGTACAAAAATAAGATGAAAAATCCTAAGTGTCTCATGTGAAAACTACTATGAATGCATTATCCTAGGTAAAAAGGGTATGTGCACCAAGTTGTGAACCAAAAAGGGAGGTATAAGTGGACACATTTTTTCTGAAATCGGATAAACCTGAATTTGGAATAGATGTTTGAGGGTCCTGTAATCAAAATAATAATATGTGTAAAAAATAAAAATTGTAATACTCTGAATCTAGTTTCTAAAATACTAATTTTTTTTAAAAACCAATAAGATTAATAGGGTCAAACCTTGTGCGCATGAAAACTTGTTCCTGATTTTTTCAGAAAAATATAACATAGTTGTTTCTGTGCGCTGTACAAAAGATATAGTTATATTCAGTATTTTTCAAATCCTTTTGGTAGGATGATAGGTAAGAGTCATATCTAGAAGTTGTGTATTTTTTTATAATTTTCTAATGAGTATTTTTTTCTATGATTTTTTGAAGTGACTACATTATGAAAATTTGGTACTTGTTCGTGCGCTAGGCATAACAAAATAATCAAAAAATGAAATTTTTTTTTTTTAAGTTTATAGAATCAAATGTAGAACAATAATATGTAATTTATTTTTAATTTGGTTAAGTATATCAAAAGTTATTAAAAAAATGGTAGACATGTCTGTGAGGACTGTCAAGACACTGGTAAAGAAAATTAAAGTTTACTATCCTAATGTTGTCCAAAAATAGAAAAATATATACGGTTACAAAGCTAAGAAGATGTATGAGATTATGGTGAAAATTATAGAGCTACCCTCTTGACAAATTGCAAACCTGATGAGATAAAGTCGAGAATTCATCTTACAAGATGAAAAAATGTCTAAAAGAACAAAAATGGAGGGAAAATGAGCCTCCAAGCCTTTGGGTCATTTTTCAAGCCTCTTCCCAATCCATAACCTAATTGGGTTTCTAAATTTCAAATAACCCGATCAAGTTATGAAAAGAAAAAAGTACTTTTTCAACTCCTACATAACCCGATCGGGTTTTGGAGAATAAAAGGTACAATTATCACTTCTTCAAAACCCGATTGGGTTTTGAAGAAGTAAAAAATATGCACTTTATTCTCCATAACCCGATCGGATTATGAAGAAATTAAAATAGGATTTTCTATGGAAGCCATAAATTCCACATACAGAGTCTGATTGTCTCTATTCAAAAAGCCTAGGAAAGATCTTGAGACGATCTAACACATGATTAACCTTCGATCGTCTTTATTCATCAATTTTTTTCTGCCATCCATTTGAATCAAGTAAGGTATAAAATAGGTACTCATTATTGCCCATACATGCAATGTATAGGAAAATCAGTGTGCTTCTCTCTCTCTCTCTCTCTCTCTCCCACTCCTTAAAATTTTATCTCCCACTCCCCAACCTCTCTCTCTCTCTCTCTAGTAAATTTTTGCCCAATTTTTAATGTGATTTAGTCAATTTTTTGATGCAGGTTGGTCGATAAAATGACCACTATTTTTGTCAAACTTTCTTCATCCATTATGCGACACAATAAGTTTGTGCCAAATATTTAACTGCCCTAGTGGTCGAATGTTTGACTATTCCAATGTCAAAATAACCAAAGGGGTGGTGAAGAATGGCCCACATATCCTTGATCATTTTCGACTAGCATTAGTTTTTTTGGTTGAACTAAATAGTCTTTTTGGTCAAACTATCGACTGCCGAATACGTCAAGACTATAGCATTCCTGTCGAACCATACAACCATTTTGGAAGTTGGTCATTAATGCCTTGATGAACTTCATAAGCATCAATTACATCATCAATAAATAAAATAGAATATGAAAATATAAATTTCAAACAAAAACCATCAGATGGAATGACATTACCTCCACAATTTATTCTATTGTATTCCAACTTCCATAGGCGAGGTGTCATTCTCCATGGCTTTGGTGTAGTCTCTTCTTTCCCATTGAAAAGGTGTTTTTCGGTAATTCGGTACTTATGATTTCTGTGGAGAAAGTGTCTATACTCATCGAGCACCTGCTTTCCTAAAATTTTTGAATGACGAGATTTTATCTTTGGACCACAAACTGGACATGCAAATTTTCCCTTTGTCTAAAGACCTACAAGATCGTGTATAATTGGATTAAATATGTTAATTTTGTGTTAGCACTATAACATACCAAAAAAGAGTGGTTAACAAGAGAACATACCACAAAAATTTGTTAGCCCAGGGGCATCATGTATTGTCCATACAAGAATTGCATGGAATTGAAATTTTCTTTGTCTTATTGGTCTAGAGATGTCATACATAGTGACCCCATTCCATAACACCATCAAGTCGTCGATAAGAGGCTCAATATATATATATATATATATATATATATATATATATATAACTTGGTACTTACCTAGTTGAATGAACAAAAATATTACATAATTATTATGACCATTTTGATGGATTATTTATATAAATTAATTTAGATGACTATTAAAATAAAAAAATACCTGGAACAATCATTTCCAACATTATGTGCTCCCTCTTTATGGACCTCAAAGGAGGAATTTTATTCTTGATAACAAAAATAAGCCACACTGAGTAAACAGATCTCATCTCTCCAAACGGATTAACATCGTCCACTGCCAATGAAATTTTGAGATTACGAGGTTCTGCTTTAAAGTGTGGCCAAGTTTCCTCTATTTCCTTAAATTTCAAACCATCTATAGGCATTCGCATAATTTCATCTCAACTTCTATTGTGTACATGGTAATCCATAAATTGTGCCAAGCTAGTGCACCTGAATAATTGTTGCAGGCATGGAATAATGGGAATATACCGAAGAACTTTGTGAGACACCTTTTTTTTTATTTGATATGTTTGATATCTACTAATATGACAATCAGGGCATTTTTTTGCATTTTCATATTTTTTATGATATATAATATGATCATTCAGACATGCATGTATTGTTTGATACTCCATTCCAATATCTTTCATAATGGCAGATAATTCTTAGTACAAGCGAAGTTGATGGTGGTAACAAACATTCACCTGTCAACCTATGACCAAAAATATAATTGGTTAATATAAATAATATTAATTGGTACATGATTCACTCCTTGTTAACTATAAGGAAATTACGACTAAAAAAGATGAAAAAAGATGACATATATGACATACCTTAACATACATGTGATTTCTATGTTGGATAAACCATTCATAACCTTCAAGTTCACCAACAACTATACAATGACAAGAAGATTTGTTTAGGAGCCTTCGTATAGGGGCTCGTATGCCTTCACAAGTATAGGTACATCAAGGTCATCTTCTTCATCATCATTAGTTGCGCCAGTACCATCATCTTGATCATCGTGATCTTCTTCCATGGGATCATTACCTTCTACTTCAATATTCACACCTCCATATTCCCTCATTTGGAAATCCACATCCTCCATATTTTCATGGTCCATAAAATGAAACCCAGGGTGTTTGACCTATATCAAAATGATGACCTTAAATTAACCATTGTTGGAGATTTGATTTTGAGAAGTTGATTGATTGTATGTTTGTCATTGATGACAACATATAATACACAGTAGTAATTTTGTATGTAATTATCAGAATGATCATATGAAGACTTGCATGGATAGATACATGTTTTTGACATGTTTATTATGTTATGCTCATACACACAGACCCATATATGATGTTTCAGTAAAGTTATGTAATTCTGTTATAGGCAGTTACAGTTCTGGAAGTGTAACGGTTTAGGGTCGATGTATATCACATGTTTCTTGAGTTGCGTCTATCTTCTATATATGCGTGTGTATATTCATGATTAGTTATGAGATGATGATATTAATCCAAAGGTGCCAAACGTGTTTCAAGAAGATTGCAAAGTTATAGTTAAATTGGTGAGGCCGACTTAGTGAAGCGTCACGTCTATTCAGTTTATACTTGTGTGGTTGTAATAATGCTTGTGTGCTTAGTAGAGCCGACAAGGATGTTATGAAGAGTTGTGTTATAGGTCCCATGATCTCATACTTTGAAGAAGATACTTATAGAAAGTCAAAGGTGACATGCTAAGTGTGAATGAAACAAAAAGATAAGAAAGATGTACAGAGAAGATTATCAGAGTTGGTTCATTCATCAAGAGTCTATGTGAAGAAGAAGTGAAAGATTGCAATACACTGGAACTGATCAAGACAGTAGGTCTACTCTACAATTCATCATCAGATATAGTGCATATCTGTTATACAAAAGGTTGTAGCCTTCACCATCAAGCAGTGAGCTTTTGGACAGTGAGTCCACCACCCTTAACAGGATTATTTGTAAAAGACTCCTAACAGGGTCTGACCCTTAACCAGGCCACTATACTTATTTCACTATAATGTACAACTCTTAACAGGGTTGAAATATCTTCTAACATGGATTACTACAAACAAGTATAGTTTATTGTGGGTGATAATTCCCACCGGGGTTTTTACCATTTGGTTTCCCCGTAATCAAATTGTGTGTTGAGTACTGTGTTATCTGATTAAGCATTTACTTTGTTGTATTCTAAAGTTAAAGAAGTAAAAAGAACTGAAGTTACTGATAACTGATTCACCCCCCCCCCTCTCAGTTATCCTTTGAGACTATTCTAACAATTGGTATCAGATCCAAGTGCCTTGGAGAAGAAGCCTAACAACTTAAGGCAGATTAGATGTCTTACTTCAGAAAAGAAAGCCCTAAGTTTGATGGAGAAAATTATCTGGATTGGAAAAAAAAAATGATAACACATCTACAGTGTGTTGGATTTGAGATGTTTGAAATTGCTACACAAGAGGTTGCAATTCCATCTCTGAAAGACCTTGCAAAGGATGATGCTACTAACAAACAAAAGGATATATTTACACATAATACTATTACTAAAGAAGCCCTAATCAATGCCTTATCTGACAGTGAATTTTGTGAAATCAAGAAGATAGATAGAGCATATACCATATGGAAGTATTTAGAAGATATGTTTGAAGGATATATTCAAGCAAAGAATGCACGTAGGAAGACATGGAAAAAGAAATATAACAGTCTTGAGATGTTACCTGAAGAGAACATTAGAGCTTACAATCAGAGGATAAATGAATCAGTCTCTGGAATCAGAAACAATGGTGGAGAAATATCAGAAGAAGATATAATGGACAAGTTGCTAGCTACTTTAACATCAGAATATGAAAATAATATCAGTATTCTAGAGGAAACCATGCAATTCTCACAAGACTTCAAGAGAGAGACCTTGATCAGCAAAATCTCTGCATTTGAGATATCAAGATTGAAGACTGAACCTAAAAGTGAAACTGCTTTCAAAG
>MU224737.1:1049978-1062738 GCA_018584345.1 Thuja plicata | reverse complement strand
AGGTGATGCTCACAGAGGTGAAGCACCGAGACTTCCCGGGAGGTCACCCATCCCAGTACTACTCTAGCTCGAGCGCGCTTAACTACCATGAGGTCACCCATGGTTGTCGTAATTCCGACCAACATGGAAATGGATTTTAAAAAAATCAAATTTTCCTTCTAGAAATTAACCAAGCAAAACCATTTTAATGCTTGGTTGGGAATGTTGGTCGATTTTTTGGGTCAAATGTACTAGTGTCTCTACCCTCCCTACACTCTCTCTCCCCCCCTCTCCCCTGCTCCTTATCATATTATCTTCAACTCCTCTCTCTCTCTCTATATATATATATATATTATATTATGTTTCTAATAACTCGAACGGGTTCTGAGACAAATTGAGTTTTTTTATAATACTTTTTTATAATATTTTTTATAACAATTTTGAATTTTCAATAACCTAATTGGGTTATATGAAATTTGAATTTTTTTTAAAGATGTGTCCATTTTTTGACTCACAACTTGGTGCACATACCCAAAAGTACAAACATGTGTCACACTTTTATAAAGGAAAAGGTTAATAGCACCAAAATTATTTAACTGCAATGACATAAAAGTGACATTTTTGTTTAGAATTTGAAGACGGTGTAAACTGATGAAATGTGTAAAACTGGATGAAGTTTATGTCTATTATTTTTAATAATTTTTTTGAACAATAATTGATATTTTTAAAAAAAATTAAAGATGATTTTTCAATTGCTGAAAAATACTGAAAATAAGGGGGTCTAGTTACCACCAAAAAACTATATGTAAATAATATTTTTTTTCTTCTAATTTCAAAATATGCTATAGATGACATATATAGTCAGTGCATGAAAAAAAATTGGTTTTCGATTTATATTTTCTCCATTATAACAATTCAAAGTCCAACTTACTCGATATCTACAGTTTTCATCTCCCACCATATTTTCCCTATCAAATCTATCATAATCAAAAATCAAATTACATATTCTCAAAGAGGACTCTCTCCTCTAGTGAACCATATATTTTTTAAATTTTTCTGATATGATTTACTATTTTTTTCTTTTTCCAAATCAACGTCCTATTGAATGTTAAAATACCTACTTGCAGTATTTTGTAATTATAATATACTATATCTAATCAAAATACTATAAAAATTATATGAACATATTCTTGACTCCAAGCTCTATAAAAGGATATTTTTAGTTTTTTTAGAAAAGTTGAGTTTTGATTGAAAAATTAGTTGTAGGAGTCAGAAGTTCTATAAATCTAAAAATTTTGCTGATTTGGCAGCCACATAGGATGGCACCTAAGAGGTTTCAGTCGAACATGTTCCGACCAAAACTGTTCTGGCCAAAACCCCATGAGTACATATAAGCCAAATATTTTCTCATCTACCATATTTGGTTAAAAAATTCTCACGGGGTTTCGGCTGAAACTGTTTCGACCGGAATTTTTCTGGCCAAAAATCCCTTGCCACGAGGATGCTACAGGCCGCCATGTCGATTCATCTAGAACCCTTCCGACCAAAACATTTTCAGCTAAATTCATTCATTTTCTTATCCTAAAGTGCGACACAGGTTTGTACTTTTACCCTCCTTAATAAGATTAAGTAAAGTGTGATTAAGAATATTTAATTATACCAACATAAACAATATTGAAAAATTATTAATAAATGCATTTTAAAATGTCAATTATTGTGATATCCAAATAATTTAAATAATCATTTAGAAATTTCTAGGTGATTGCGGGTGAATTCCTTCACAACCATTCATTTTCAAGATGCTAGGCTACTTCTCTCAATGATCTCTTTATGTGGTGGTGTTGGTTTTGACTTGCTTGTTAGACTCGTGAAAACACCAATAAAACTTTATTCCATATTAATACCTATAAAATCATATGTATGTATGTACATACATACATACATACATATATATACATATACACATACATATATATATACATATACACATAAGATATACATATATTATAGTGCCACTTCATCGCCTATATTACAAATGCATGGTTAAGGGCCTTAAGTTGCATATTCAATCATAAAAGACTGGTGATATGTGAAAACCCAACTTATATCACAACGATTATAGAAGGAAGTGACAACAAGAGAGACTTGTGTAATGTGGATGGACAAGACAAGGTCAAGGTATCTACAAAGCCAGTATCAACCAAGAGAACAAACACTTGGACAACAAAGAAGACATCGATGATACCAAGTCTTAAGACTCAACTCCATGCAACTTAAGGATTAACGATGGTTAAATGTTCATACCAATAGTTTTTTTCTAGAGTGGGTAAGATATCAAACAGACAATAGCCATTAATGGTAATGACATACATCGATTGAAGGTTATCAAATGAAATATTTCAAACATGTCTTCGATAAGATTGCATAAACTACATTTGTTAAAGAATAACACTGAATTTGGGTATCATGGAATAACTGAATCAGTTTTAAAGTAGATAACAAAAGAAAGAATGTTATGAAGGGATGAAGGAGATAGGAGGAAGGAGGAACGAGGATTGTTGATATATTCTCTTGACTCTATTTAAATAGATGCTCAGACCCTATTCCAATGCTTGTACTTATTTCCATAAGCATTAACCATTAGTGGCACTAAAAAATTAATATGACTAAATTTTCTAAAGACTTCTCTATCAATTTTTCCTATTCCTGCAATCAATGGCATACCTTGCAACATATTTTCCTGAGGTATTTTGTAAAACGGTTTACTTGTATTGTTGTTACTCCACATTATCTAACTTAGTTTCTAATCTCAAACATAAACTCCTACTTTACAATGTATTAAGATCTAAATTTGGGGGTAAAACATGAGATAGAGAAAAATTAGTTTAGTTCTCATATATAAGTAAGTGTAGATGAGTATTATAATCATTTGATGGATAACATGTTTTATATTTAAATTATTATGTAGAGTTATAAAACGTATTTAATTTTTGATATGCAAGACAAACACTTTGCTAGATATACTTTGATTTGTAAATAGCTAATGACTAATGAGTTTGTAACTCTTGATCAAGTAATAAAGTGTTAAGTTATTGTCATTGGCCTTGCTTCCCTCTAGAATCATGTATACCACAAAGATTAAGAAAGGAAAGATATTCTTTCATCATTAATATGTTCTATGAATGAGGGTAGCATGCATACAGAAATGAATGATTTGAATTCTTTTATAATAATGAACATAGATCGCATATGCATTAGTGAAATGTTTGTGATAAGCATGCAATCACTTGTTTCTAATCGCTCAAGAATTGTTGTTTGGATATCTTCTAAATAATTGAAAATCCCTAAAGGATATCAAGAATACAATGCATAGACTAAATCTCTTGTATGGTCTATGTTGTTTTATGTCAAATCTTATGTTTATCTAGTTTGAGAACATAGCCAAACTTGAGTTATAGGTGAAGGTGTTTTAATGAAATAGTATAAATTCCTCTATCCTTCTGCAAGCATCAATTGAGACTGTGATTGGGGTTATTGAATATTTAATAAAATCATTCATATTCTTGTTGTGAGGTATTTCAACTAATCTCATAATTGAGATGATTTCATGGATGATTTTTTTGATATTATGGTCTTGTGAAGATCTAATGGTGACTATGAATTTCATTCTTTTGGAAATGGATTCATAATTGATAATATGAAAGGTATATGCTTAAATTCTTTATGATTCTTTTGTTTAAACATAGGGTATGGATATCAAGTTACATTAAGGAGGAGGAGCTCTCAATGGGGGTCGGAGCCCTAAAGTGGCCATCCAGGGTAATCCATTGATGAGTACTAATCAAGTGATGATTTAATAAATGAACTAGGGTTAACACATTAATCCAGATAATTATGATGCCTCACCCATGGCTTGAGTTCGTATATAGGCTAAGAATTGGAATGGGATGATGCTTGTTCAAGGAGCTGGCATGATCAAACATCCTTGTCTTCACTAAAGGATTTTTTTGGTTCCACGTGAGTTCTCACCTGGGGGCCGAGGTCTAGAGAGACCATCTAGGGTAACCCAAGATCCTTGAGGTCTAGGGTTCGGACAGACCATCCAAGGTAACTCAAGACAGAGGCTATGTGATGACACTCTTTCCTTTGTGCACTCTAGTATCCTATCCTATTAGGGTTGTGAGTAGGGGTCTCTGGTGATTCTTTTCATGCTTCATACTTGTCTTGTATTTGATTTATACTTGTGGATATTGTATTTTTCCTTGAACGTTGGTGTTGGTATATTATATCCTTAACCAAGGTTCTATCTTTGTCTCACCAAGTGGATGGTATTCGATGGTGAAATAGTTTGGGGAATCTACCCTAGAAAGGGTTGTGTACCAATTTATGTAGTTTATAACACATATAGTAATAAACATGTATGATGCATTTTGTACCCTTACTTTGGTGAACCCAATACGATATGGTTCAAGATTAAAGAGTCAAATTATGAAGTCTCTGAGTGTGAATGTGATATAGAGCATCATGGAACACAATCAAATATCTAGGATCATGTTGATCCAAAGTCAAGTTCTTCATCAAATTGAACACAATTCCAAATCCATCATATGATCATCAACAAATTCACATACTTACAGGCATAATCAACGAATTAATCTTCTTCCACCAACTTAACATAGTTATCACCAATTTATCATTAAAATGATCCTAACCAGTCTAGGATCCAAAACATCATCTTTTCCAAGGTACTCAATTCAATCAGAACACACCTTTTTCAATCCATTTAACACCATTTGTAAATCAAACTAACAAGAGTTTTCATTGCCTATAACTATCCTAGTTTGACAGTTTGATACCTTGTATTTTGTTATTCACCAATTTCATTCTAGACATAATATTGGCAATCTCTCCAGTGGAGTTGTTCAAAACTAGGCTTTTTAAAACATGTCAAAAGAATAGACAAATCCAATGGTTAATTTCAAAACCCAACTTATATCACAACAATTACCGAAGTCAATGACAACAACGAAGACTTGAATAATGTTGATGGACAAGTCAAGGTAAATGTATCTACATAGACAAGTATCAACTAAGGGAATAAATACTTGGACAAAAAAGAAGGCATAAATGATACCAATTCTTAAGACTCGACTCCATGCAGCTAAAGATGGTTAAATTTTCATAGCAATATTTTATGTAGAGTGGCTAAGGCATTAAATAAGCAACAACCATCAATGGTAATGACATATATCAACTAATGTTATCAAATGAAATATTTCAAACATGTCTTTGATAATATTGTATACATTATGATTGTTGGAGATTAACAAAAAATTTGGGTATCATGGAATAACTGAATCATTTTCGAAGAAGATAAAGAAAGAAAGAATGATACGAAAGGAAGGGGGGTCTAAGGTTGATTGTATCTATTTTGAGATATTCAATGGAGCTCAACAAACTTTTCTTAATGTATAGGGTGAAATCATAGTTGTCAAAATAATTCCTCAAGATTAACTCAGGAAAGCCTATGATGGTATTCACAAAGATGTCATATTCCTTGGAGATTCCATTATTTGTGAACTATCCATTAACCTCATTGACCTCCCACTCGCACATCCTTAACTCATAAACTGGGACCAACCAACTATCACACATATTGATGTGTTTCAAAGAGATGTTGAACTCCTAGAATTCATGGGAGCTACAAAATCATCACACAATCGAGGTAATGAATCCACCTATGTCTACAAGTTGGATCTCCAAGCATATTTTTGGGAAGAGGAAGTCTTTAGTCACAAAAGTAAAAGCAAAGAAAAAGACCAAATATTTCCTAGTGAAAACCTCTCTAGGGCACTAGAAGACGAGTATTCTCTTCTTCCCCTTATCAATGCATATCAATTAGAGAATTCATCTATTCTAATTGAACAAACTAATCCAATCTATTTAAGGACAAAATAAGCTCGCACATCATATACCTAGAAACTTCACTATTAGAAGAAGAATAGGTATCCTTTGAGGCACTCCTTAATGAAGCATCCATCAATGTTTCATGGTATTACACCCACATGCCTTGGATAGACCCCAATTTAGTGCTCCACCATCTTATTATGGATCCTGATTCAAAACTTGTTAAAAATAAGCTCAGGAAGATGCATCACAAGGTGGCCCTCTAAGTCAAAGCAGAACTAGAAAAGCTATTAGAATCCAAGTTCATCTGGCATATTAATTATTCAGAATGGATTTCCATCATGGTGCCAATATCTAATCTTTTTATGGATATCATAATATGCATAAATTTTAGAGACCTAAAAAATGCATGTTTGAAACATAATTTCCCACTTCCCAACATTGACATGTTTGTCGACCTAACAGTGCGACATGAGATGAGGTCAGTCATGGATAGCTTCTCTAGATATAAATAGATTTTTATCACAAAATAAGATCAGCATAAGACATACTTTGCAACCCCATAGTGTACCTTCTTATATAATATAATTACCTACAGTCTCAAAAATTGCAGGAGCAACATAGCAAAGGGAAATGGCAGTAATATTCTATGACATGATACACAAAATCATTGAATGCTATGTGGATGAAATCTTGGGATAATTCAAAACTAGTATCGATCACCTTAAGATCCTAGACTGCATCTTTGACCAAGAATATAAATATCAATTAAGGCTAAATCCCAAAAAGTGTGTATTCAAGGTTATATCACGAAAACTCTTTGGATTCATTTTATCTAGATGGGGCATTTAGGTAGACCCCAAGAAGGTCATATAAATCTTAGAAATGCCTCACACAAGAACTCTCAAATATTTTCATAGTCTACAAGGAAAATTCTAGTCTATTTTCATATTCATTACACGACTCACAGACAAGTGCCAACCATTCATTCATCTACTATTCATAGAGAACAACTTCAACTGGAACCCTCATTTTCAAAGATGTTTCGAAAAGATCTGGGAATACCTAGAAAATCCACCTATCTTGATGCATCCCATTCTTGGAAATCCTTTTATACTATATATCTCAACCACTACAATACTAGGGGCACTTTTGGCTCAACACGATGACCATAGAAAATAGCATATTATCTACTACATAAGTTATACACTTATAGGATATGACCTTAATTATTCACCAATTTAAAAATCATGCCTTCCTATGATATTCACCACTTCAAAAATTTGGCACTATATGTTCATTCACACTATCAATCTAATATCAAAGGTTGATCCAACCAAGTATCTACTTTCCCACACTACTCTCTTGGAATGCATGGCTAAATTGGTTATGTTATTGAATGAATTTTGAATCCAGTATATGGATTGAAAGGAAATCAAAGGACAGGTTATCATAGATCAATTGGAAGAGGCGCCATTGGTAGATGCTTATCCATTGATCACTAAGTTTCTATATGAACACCTATGTATGGTTGAAGAGAATGGAGATTATATTGTTATGGTTCCTATATATATTGAGGATTGGGGGTATGAATTTTATTTTTTAGCCCCCAAGGTGATTACATCCGTAAAGCATTCAAGTTGTGATTCTCATGCACCAACAATATCATGGAATATGAGGCCCATATCTATGGTCTTAAAACATCAATCCAATGAAATATCACATAATTACAAGTCTTTGGAGATTCATAACTAATAATAAAATAGGTGATGGATGAATTCCAAACAAAAGATGACAAATTGTTGTCATACAAAGAGATGGTGGATAGCATGAAGTGACACTTTCAGGTCCTATATTTACACAAGTTCCAAAATTAGAGAATAAAGCAATAGATGTTATGGAAACCATTGGTTCAATCCTGGAAGTTCTACATGATGCTGCAAAATATGAATTTCTCGTTGAGAAGCTCCACGCACCAGCTTATGAAACACCTGACACTTAAATGGTGTGTATGATTTTTGGTTCCCATTCCACATGCTAATACAAAATATATGTCTATTTAAAAGATGGTATCATATCCCCCAATTTCACTTGCACCCAATGCCAGAACCTCACATATCAATCCTCTTGTTACACCATCATCATCAACATCCTAAATCAACGAGGCTAGCATGTCATTCTCTCTCACTATTTAGACATTAACAAGGCCACTCAATAATTATGGGAGGTTCACGCGGGAATCTACGGTGCCCACATGAGTGGCATGGGCTTAGCCCAACAACTTTAAGGACTAGATATTATTGGCCTACTAGGGATCATGATGCCTATGAATTTTTCAAAAGATATTGGTAGTGTCAGCAACATGCATATCTCATCCATATGGAAGCACAGGATATACACCCTAACACCATCCCATGGTCCTTCTCCTATTGAGGCTTCAACCTGATAGGACATATCCACCCTACTTCATCTGATGGACACAAATACATCATCACCGCCACATAATATTTTACAAAGTGGGTGGAGGAAATTCCTCTCTCTCACTACCAATGTCCAGGTGTCCAAATTCATTTTCTACCACATCATTTTCCATTTTTGCATCCCCTCCACCATCCTCATAGATAACAATAAACAGTTTGAGAATCAAAATATTAATGACTTGTCACTAGTAGAATTGGCACATGTTTTCGACAAAAAATGATCAAATTTCCTACCCATATTGGTTGAATGATCCACAAATGGTCTTGTCATTATTTTTCTAGTCAAAATTTTGACACACTATTGTTAAGGTCGAATGTTCTACGCCAATCTTGGTCAAAATTGACATCTGCAATTGGCAAGTTTATTCGTCAAACTTTCGACCCATTTCGGTTAAAATGTTTGGCCCATCCGACCAGGATGCCAAACCCACGATGCTAAATTTTGACATAGAATGGTTGATATGTAGACCAGCCTTGGTGAGGTTTTTCGCCAAAGTTAGTCAAAATTTTGACCAATATGGAATGTTAAAAAAAACACCTAAAGATAAATATCCAAAGTAATCACCAACGGCATCCTGGTCGGTGATTAGTCTAGATATTTATCTTCAGGTGTTACTTTGCATTAATATATATGGTCGTGTATTTTGTTATGTTACTTTACTATTAGCATAATGATTAATTATGAACTTATTTGACTCTGGTTACTAGCTTTTAAATGAGGCAATTGCAAACATTTTAATAGATTTTCATAATTAAATAATGAAATTTGGATATACTAGTGTTCTTCGTATTCAAAACAACATTACATGATTTATTATTGTAAGCCCCCTCTAACTTACGCATCTAGAAAATGAAACTACAACCTATTGGGATTGAGACAAACCTTATAAAACAATAGTAGCTAAGAAGGATCGCTTGCCAACAGCTGCTAAATACAGGGTCCTCCAACCATTACCATCATGATAACATTCAACCTACACTCACAAAAACTAAAACTTAAATCACAAACCTCGTAGTTTTTCTTCCTCATCTTCTCAAGGAATGGAGAATTCTCAATTTTCTCCTTATTAGTACCAGTAATGTAGTAAATATCTTTCTGGTCCTTCTTCATTCTTGATATGTATTGGTCGAGCGATGTAAGTTGTCACCAAATTTTGTGCTATTAAAACAGACAGAGAATACAAGTATAAATGAGTAGCATGAAAATTTTAATGATTGGAAATATAGAGTAACACCTTAGTAAGGTACTCATCCACAATCAAGAAAAAGAATCATATGCTTTCAAAATGGGCAGTAGCAGTCACCTTTCAAATCTCAGAAGCTTTACAAGCCTGTTTCTGTTTGATGCATCCTCGATTATACCTAACTTGATAGATTTTCCAAACTCATTCCAGAATTTGGTGTACTTGCCCTTTTTCTCCAAATCTATTTCTGAGTCAGCATCTACATTAAATATATCCTTTATTACATCAGCATTCAATGACTGCCTAGACAGAGCAATTCAATGACTACAATAAGTGTATTTCCACATGTTGCCCAAGCCTATAGAAATGTGAAATTGTGAATAACTAAATATGTCTTTACCTGATTTCAAATGATGTGTCTATCTATCCATATGCTTGCAGTTTTGACCAAATTGTTGCTTTACTAAGGAAACTATCATCTGAAGTTGACAATCTAATAGTAATACTACAAATCATTTTGTCCAAGTATGAGTGCTAACATTATTAAAAACCAAAAAAATCAGGATTGTTAAATGATTGAGCATTCAAAACATTATGGCTTAAAATTTTTCTGATGTCTTATCCATGCTCTTCGAGCCTATTGTTAAAGACCCTTTTATTATCATCCTAGCAGATGCGTTCACAATATTCTAAAAATAGACTAACCAAACTTTAAAGTTGATGTTCACAAACATTTGAAAGTGAATGGTAGAAGTTGGAATATTCTTCATCAGTGACCTCCTTCGGATTCCAAAGCCAGACTGCCTTGAAATAATTTAGAATCTCCCACTCATATGTCATTTCCTTAACAGGTTTAGCCTTAGGCTCTGGATGTAAGTGGTACAAGCAATAAAGAAGCATAAGAATAATATAAAAAATCCCTATTTTCCACACCATTTGATGCTCAAAAAACTAACTAAAAAAGAACAGTAAGGAGCCAAAGTTTAAAAAAAATATTCACTTGTCTTTGGTTGAAAAAACAATTAGGAGGATTTATTAGGCATAAAAATATCATACTAGATTCAGTTTCCTCATCTAATTCTTCTTCAGAGCTTTCACATGCGAGAAGAGAATAAGGAGTTAATCAATCTAATCAAATTGATATGAAAATCCATATAATCACATTATATTTTCTCTACTACAAGCTAAAATTGATATGAAAATCCATATAATCACATTATATTTTCTCTACTACAAGCTAAAACTTCACAGAGTTTATGCTAAGATAAGCCTATGTTTGTTGCCAAAACTAGCATAGGTGTCATAACAACACAAATTTAAACTTCTATGAAGACCTATTTTATTTTTCCATAGTTTCAAAAAGTCAAATGAAAACAAATTAATTTTACTATATATTTAAGTTCACAGTTTAACAACAATTTTACTTACTCTTATTTTTACAATTTTAAGGAAAATGTTACCAAATTTGAATGCATAAACTTCGCGCACAATTCAAATGCAAAAATTCTTCTATAATTTGTTTCAAAATATTTAATCATGTTCGCCTCACTTACACTACCATTATTTTCTTCTTAGTACTATTTAATTTTTAATATATGAGTTGTATTCCATAGTAAGGATATTGGTTATCAAATTCCAGACCTAACAAATCATTCTGGTACTGACCCTGTTAAATTGTCAAAGATACCCATTTCAGATAAATTCATAAAATATTTTTGCTATTTATTGTAGATTATAAGCCAGCACATATATGTAGGGATTCCATTGTTTTCAAAGTGAAAATTTGCTTCAACAAGAAATTATACCTAATAATAATGTTAGGGAAGATTTTCTTACCTGCAATGCCCAGTAGTGGAAACTGATGTAAGACATGGGATATCTCCACATGGGCTTTGGAATATCCTTTGGAAGCCTGAAATATCCTGATACTAGCATTGTTTATGAATGTTGCGTGCAAACTACATATTGGTAACATATATTACTACTCTGTGTGAGGAAATGGGAGTCCAAAGGAACTGATTTAACACTTCACCTACTCAAAAAAACAAACCAATGAAATAATCTAGATTAGGCCAAGAGAGGTTGACGCATTCAAGAAGAGAATACCTACACAAAATGAAGCCAAATCATGCCAGACAAGTTGACTATTGGCCCTTCCAATTTTTAATTTGATAGTTGCCTGATAATGACACATTCAAAATGCACTTATGAGCAAAGACCTAGAACGAATGAAATTGATTAAATAATGAAGGTATGTTAGTTTGAGCTTCACTTTGTTTTGAGAATACTTTAATATTCTCTAATTAACAAGGCCAACCATGTGAAGGTGGAAGCTCATCTAGCCTCACCCCCCCTCCCCCTAACATCAATCTAAATTCCTCATTAACATCTAATTACACACTTCATTCATCCATTTATGAACTATAACATTCAATCAATACAATCACATGATAACATTCATTAATACGCAACACTAATCAAGAATTCATTAACACATAACAATATTCATTAACATGACATAAAATTCAATATTAATATGCAACATTCATAGATAATCACTTAAAACAACATTCTTTCATTATCCAAGAAAGTTAATCAAACAAGTTTTATCAAAGAGCATTTTTAAGAAATCATTTCTTTTTTGGGTTTTTCTTAGGCTTCTTAAGGAAAAGGCTGAGAGGAGCATCAATATCTTCCTCCTCCTCTTGTGGCTATGATCTCAAATTATGATGCTTCCTCATGTTTTGAGGAGCACGAGGTTGCTGCACTAAAGGGGGGGTATGCTGCAATAACAAGTAAATGGGTTAAATCAAGGATGAACTCAAAAGTACAAGACCTAAGGGCTAGACCTAATGCCTTGGGGGCTCATCATAGATGGACTTTCCTATGTAACTCATAGAGACATTGTAGTTCAGGTTTAACTTTAAAACCAGTCTTTTAAAGGATGGTAGAAGTGGTTACGCAACCCCTTTCTAGGGTAGAGTCCCCAGACAGTGTCTCCATCAGCTGCTACGCACTTAGGTGAACAAGGATGAGATCCTAATTAGATTATACCTACAAATAAGTTATACGTAGACCTCCTCATAAGGTTACCTACCCAATGGTTCATAACTATGATGGAGAACCAATTCTTGTAAGATATTAAGGTCAATCATAATCAGATTTACATAAGTCACATGATACATATGCTAAAGATTGCATAGTAGACAA